>JAKWBJ010000104.1:0-190829 GCA_023159175.1 Wohlfahrtia magnifica | reverse complement strand
ATGCAGATTCATAAAATTATAAAAAGATAGTTACTTTTGATTGAATTTCCATCATCTCACGTCACATATTTCTTTTGGTAATTCTAATTATAACCCCGTCGGAAATCAAAATAAAACCAATCAACTTATTAATTACGCAATAAATTTAAAAAGCAAGTTCAGAAATTTATGTTGGTGTAAAAAATATAAGTAATTCAGTTTATATTTTCTTAAATTATAAAAGTTTATATAAAAATTAAAAACTAAAACATTTTCATAAAAGTAACAGGAATTCATATTTATTTAACCAGAAATAATAAAATGATAAAAAGAGTAATTAGTAAATAAAAACAATAAAAAATTATAATAAAAAGTAAAAAATTAAATTACATAAAAAACAACATTAATTACAAATCAGTCTTTGGAATTAACATTTACAAATAAAATTTCATTAAATGATTTTCCATTTAAGCCAAGTTTTGTTCGTTTATCTGTTATTAGTGAACGAGCAATCGAAAATATTCTTTCGACTAGAAATAAGCAAAATGCAATAAAATTTTATTGCAGGGATGTCCGAAGGTAATGAATATATGATAGAAAATGCAGTAACATTTCATAGGAAGTAAAAAAAGGGTTATTCCGAAAAATCCATCGCACTCCTTCAAGGGTTTTTCGATTTTTAATGCTTTCAGGTAAAAAGATTACTAAATATTCAGAGCAGTAATCTCACTTTACAAGATTTGACTTTATATAGGAAATGAAGCAAAGGCAATTCGATTTATATTTAAATTTCTAAAAACTCGTATTTTGTTGCAAAATTAAAAATAGAATAATGACTATACATGCACATACATACATATATACGTATGTATGTATTAAACAGATTTTTTAACAAAATCTTACCTTAAATATTCAAATTTCAAAACAACTTACTACATATGAGAATTAATACTAATTCAATATCAAACCTCCTTAAAAATTATTTAGGATAAGAAATATCAATTTTTAGCTCTTTTTAGTCTAAATGTCACGTTTATAATTATAATTTATCTTACTCAAATTTTTCTTTAGGTTTCACAAAATTAAAAACTTAAATTTTAAAGTTCAAATTACGTACTTTGATTTATGTATGATATATTTCATATTTAATTTAAAAAAATTGAGGCTATTATTAATAAAAACAAAACGTTTCCATTATGCTTTTTTCATCACATAGTTTACCAAACACACATATTTTTTTTTTTTTTTTTCAGAAAAATTTTAAAACAAAAATCTAAACGGACAATAATAAACATCATTAAAAAGCACAAACATTCGTGTTTTTCCTTTATGAAGTATTGTCTTTATAAAACTCTCTTTGAATACTTATTGTAACCACAAGTAAAAGCAAAAACAGACAATATCGGTTATACCAGTTCTCTCATTTATTACAAGTAGTATATGGTATTTCCATGGATAGCTGTTTTGAAAATACTTTGTTGTATACTCATGCATGCCTTTAATATGTACATATTTATTTTTCATAAACTAATAATGGATGGCAAACGAACTTTAATTGCGTTGCCAGTTGCCAAAAATTACATTACGTATGGTAACTAGCAAATAAAAATTTATTTAATTTCAATAGGCACCTATAATTTTCTAGTTGCCGTTCGGCAACGAAACTGATGCTCGGCTTCCATTCGTATTCGACCCATTAATTTTTATTCTCGTTTTAAAAATGACGGCTAGTTCAACCATGCATAGAAATATCATAAAATTATAGTTCACAATTTAAGGTGGTGTGAAAAGGTATGTAATTTTTCGTACTTTTTAGTAAAATTATCTATTTCTTAACACGGCAACATCATTTCGTTTTACGTTTGTAGTGGAAATTTCCAATCTTTTACTTTGATTTTTTACACTTGGTATAGGTATGATAAAAATGCAACTTTTGATGGAAAATTTGTTCCTTGTGTTTGCCGCAAAATTTTACCATTTTTTCTTTTTTTTTTTACAAAAAAAAAAAAAAAAAAAAAAAATTCCGAAATGAATACCCTTATTATTATTATTATTATTATTATTATTATTATTATTATTATTATTATTATTATTATTATTATTATTATTATTATTATTATTATTATTATTATTATTATTATTATTATTATTATTATTATTATTATTATTATTATTATTATTATTATTATTATTATTATTATTATTATTATTATTATTATTATTATTATTATTATTATTATTATTATTATTATTATTATTATTATTATTATTATTATTATTATTATTATTATTATTATTATTATTATTATTATTATTATTATTATTATTATTATTATTATTATTATTATTATTATTATTATTATTATTATTATTATTATTATTATTATTATTATTATTATTATTATTATTATTATTATTATTATTATTATTATTATTATTATTATTATTATTATTATTATTATTATTATTATTATTATTATTATTATTATTATTATTATTATTATTATTATTATTATTATTATTATTATTATTATTATTATTATTATTATTATTATTATTATTATTTATTATTATTATTATTATTATTATTATTATTATTATTATTATTATTATTATTATTATTATTATTATTATTATTATTATTATTATTATTATTATTATTATTATTATTATTATTATTATTATTATTATTATTATTATTATTATTATTATTATTATTATTATTATTATTATTATTATTATTATTATTATTATTATTATTATTATTATTATTATTATTATTATTATTATTATTATTATTATTATTATTATTATTATTATTATTATTATTATTATTATTATTATTATTATTATTATTATTATTATTATTATTATTATTATTATTATTATTATTATTATTATTATTATTATTATTATTATTATTATTATTATTATTATTATTATTATTATTATTATTATTATTATTATTATTATTATTATTATTATTATTATTATTATTATTATTATTATTATTATTATTATTATTATTATTATTATTATTATTATTATTATTATTATTATTATTATTATTATTATTATTATTATTATTATTATTATTATTATTATTATTATTATTATTATTATTATTATTATTATTATTATTATTATTATTATTATTATTATTATTATTATTATTATTATTATTATTATTATTATTATTATTATTATTATTATTATTATTATTATTATTATTATTATTATTATTATTATTATTATTATTATTATTATTATTATTATTATTATTATTATTATTATTATTATTATTATTATTATTATTATTATTATTATTATTATTATTATTATTATTATTATTATTATTATTATTATTATTATTATTATTATTATTATTATTATTATTATTATTATTATTATTATTATTATTATTATTATTATTATTATTATTATTATTATTATTATTATTATTATTATTATTATTATTATTATTATTATTATTATTATTATTATTATTATTATTATTATTATTATTATTATTATTATTATTATTATTATTATTATTATTATTATTATTATTATTATTATTATTATTATTATTATTATTATTATTATTATTATTATTATTATTATTATTATTATTATTATTATTATTATTATTATTATTATTATTATTATTATTATTATTATTATTATTATTATTATTATTATTATTATTATTATTATTATTATTATTATTATTATTATTATTATTATTATTATTATTATTATTATTATTATTATTATTATTATTATTATTATTATTATTATTATTATTATTATTATTATTATTATTATTATTATTATTATTATTATTATTATTATTATTATTATTATTATTATTATTATTATTATTATTATTATTATTATTATTATTATTATTATTATTATTATTATTATTATTATTATTATTATTATTATTATTATTATTATTATTATTATTATTATTATTATTATTATTATTATTATTATTATTATTATTATTATTATTATTATTATTATTATTATTATTATTATTAATATTATTATTATTATTATTATTATTATTATTATTATTATTATTATTATTATTATTATTATTATTATTATTATTATTGTTATTATTATTATTATTATTATTATTATTATTATTATTATTATTATTATTATTATTATTATTATTATTATTATTATTATTAATATTATTATTATTATTATTATTATTATTATTATTATTATTATTATTATTATTTTGTTTTTCTTTTCACAACGTGAATTTAAACAAATAAACGAAAACACAAATAACTTTTCGTATGAAGCGGTTCGTGTCATATGACGATGAAAGGCTACCTTATAGTTATTATATCATGGTTATTAGTAGATGTAACTGAATAAATTTTCGATTTTAATTTTAAATTCATTTTAAAATTTTTTGTTTGAAGATTTGGTAGGCTGCGAACGGTTTTGGTTCATAATAACTAACGGTTTTTTCATAATAATAATGTTTTAAGGAATTAGAAACCCTTTATTGTAAATTAGTTACTGTTGACAACATTGGACATTAGAGGAGCACCGGTAATGCCGATTTCTGTGTAATTATCTAAAAATGGGAAAATTTTACTTGAACTCCCTTTGAAACAAAGTTTAAAAAGGTTAACAACTTCGCCCGCGATATCGAATTTTATCGTTTCGAACGACAAAGAGCTGATTTGTGGCTTACTAATACTCTCTAGTTGAAAGAAGATGAATGCGAGCGATAACGTAAGCATTTCAATACAAAATTGCGGACATTATATTATTTTTCTTATGTTTGTATCACTCACTTGTTTTATTGTCGTTTGCATTATGAAATGCACACTTAGCGTTCTGGAATACTTTTCATGTATCTAGCTTCGTTGCTAGGTATTTTGTACCTGTAAAGTTTTCAATTTGTAGCCACCATTGTATAAAAGAAATAAAAATTATTTTCATGAATTTAATTTTTTTTTTTGTTCATTCGTTTATCAATTTATTTACAGTAAGAAAAATCGATATTCATACACATGTCCAAAAACCATTTTTTAATAAAATAAATAATTTAAAATAGCATTTTATAAGCGATTTGAAAAAACAATTGGCGTTATTAATTAAAACAAATAAAAGAAAGCGTTTTAATCACAATTTTTTTAAATAATGACGAAATTTAAGACAATAAATTTTTAAAGTTGTACGAATAATGACTTTTTACTCTGTATTTTAGTTTGTTTACATTTTTACTGTCAAGTTCCAGTGGTATCGAAGTTATATTTTTAATTGCACAATTTCTACATTTCAGTGCATATATGTATATAAGCGATTTATTTGCGTAATTAAAGTAATTTATTTGGATTACGTTAAAAACATAAAGCCAAGCGAACAATAAATCGTAAGATAATTGGCCGCTTTACGAAAGAAAGTGATTGACTGCCTTCCGTTCGAATAAATTTTCTTTTGACATCGTGGAAAAGGATATAAATTTTGATGCTAAATTATACACAGGTTTAGAAATTTGTCAGCTAAAGTACGCACAATGTTTTTAAGTTAAATCATTAATTAATGCATTTTAAAAAAAGGTTTTCTATCATAGAAATTGATTATTAAAAACCTGAGACCTTTTTAGACTTTAAAGAGCACAAACTTGATTAAAATTTTAATATTGAAAATTATTACTTGAAAGTTCTTAAAAGAAAAAACGGTCTTAGTTTCATAATTTGAAAACTGTAATAAATCTCCTTCTTATTTTGCCATTTTAAAATTCTTTAGTGGTAAGAAATTTTAGAAAATTAAAATTAAAAAAAAAAAAATCGTAAATATCGTCACAAACAAAAAAAAAAATTAATTTTGTGTAATTTGTAAAATTTTGTATAATTTTGAGGCCTTGTCTGTGTACAATCGAATTTGTATTCTGGTAACACATGGGATTATAGTGCTTAAACAAAAAAAAGTGCCATCCCTCATAAATATGGTGGTTGTTTAGTTTTAATAAATTGGTTTTCGGTAAAGTAGGTAAATATATAAATATTATTTGAAATTGGTTGGAAAAATAAAAACAATAACTGTTTTTGAGTTGTCTTATAGTGAACTCATATACTGAGTTAAGCATACAGATTTGCATGATATGATTTTCTTATTTTTTTATGTTTATTTTCTGCCCAAAAGAAAAAAAAATCCACTAAACTAAACAAAATTTAATATACTATATTTATTTACATGGGACTGACTATAAACTTAAACTTTGGCAAGCTTGAGAGTTAAAATGAGTATAAAATATTAGAAACAGATTTACCAATTGAAATGTAATGAATAAAATAGTTCGATAAAAAAAGTCATTTTGGTCACTAAAATAACAAGCAATTTTTAAATAACAAGCAATTTGTTATTTTAGTTATATTTTATGTAAGTGCTTATAAAATTTTATTCAGTTCTTTATTTCCATAATATTAATAATAGCTTTTAGTAATAAAGAGTTTAGGAGCTATATTCCTTTTCTACTTAGTAGTATATTTACATATGTTTACACTTTTACTTATAAGAAAGAGGAGTAATTTACAAAACCCTTTATGAAGCGGGTATGAGATATATATAAAAAACCTACAAATAAAAGTTGAGAGCATAGGTTACTTCTTTTAAAATTTAATGTAAGAATGTTAATTTTATTCTGAAATAGTTCAAAGCCGGCGAGTTCATGTAGGCGTTGCGTTGAATAGTGCCAAGGAAGCTTAAAGATCATTTTAAGAAGTTTGTTTTGTGCTACTTGTAGTTTCTGAGTGTGGCACTTTGAGGAACTGGCCCAAACTGGAACACAGTAAAACATTAATTGATAAAAATAGATTTAACTATAAGTTTTTTATTATCTAGGTTAAGCTCAGACTTTCTGTTAATGATTTGATACATAATTCTGATGGTTTTGTTGATTTTATCCACTATGTACAGTAGGTGATTATTAAAGTTTTGTTTTGTGTCCAACATTATGCCCAAATACTTTACGTTGTTGCTCCATGGTATGATATGGTTCATGAAACAAAGTGAAGGTTGTGGTGTGAAGCATGATTTAGGTCTTATCGGAAAATAAAAAGCTTGAGTCTTATTCGGGTTTATGAAATTTTTCCATTTAGAAAAATAGTTGTACAAATTTTAGAGCGCTGACTAGATTTATAATTATTTTATCGGAATTTATATCGGAGCTAAGCACTGAAGTATTGTCTGCAAATATTGATGTAGTACAGTTGGACAATGTCGGAACGTCGGATATTATAAAGGATAGACACGAGTCCTGTGGACAGCCTGCAGTAATATGATATTTTTCTAAAAAAATACTTCTCAAATAAACATTAAATGACCGATTACAGAGAAAATTATGAATTATTTGTATAATTTCGATTGCAAAATTAAATTATTGCATTTTGAAAATATGTCGATTATGCCAGACGGAGTAAAGGCAGCCTTAATGTCAAGAAGAATCATGCCAGCTTATTTTGAGTAATGGTTGAGAAGTATTATGTTCATTTCTAAAACCAAATTGTTGCGGTGGTTGTTGGCATCTATAAAATATTGAGTTTTTTCTTTATAATTTTTTCCAATATTTTACTTTAGGACGAAAGCAGGCTTATAGGTCTATATGAGAGTCGAGAGTCTGCAGGCTTATTTGGCTTAAGTAACGGTATTGTTTTTGAGTTTTTCCATTCACCGGGGAAGTAGCATCAGCATATTTGCTCAATTCATACAAATTATAAAATGTTATGTTATGATTTGAATTTTGCACTTATTTACATAAATTTAAATAAACATAATATAATGGTACATCTCTAAAAGCAAAACCGGCTTATTATTCACTTATTTGAACGTAGAATTTTTTTAATAAGGTGACTATACATAACATTTTATGGTTTGGATGAATTAAGCAAATATTAAGATGACCTTATCGTTTTTAGCACACTTGAGTTTGTTACTTATTTCGTCTAAATCTGGTGATTTTTTTGTCTCGTAGCTTCCTAATAATAGCAGCGACCTTGTTCCGAGTGATAAAGTCGAAGTTTTGTGAACATGGATGAATTTGGAGAATTCCATTAACTATATTATTGACCTCTGAAATGGTATTAGCTTAAGTTTGCTGAAATACAATGGTTGAAATTAAAACTTTGAACCAGGATATTAGTTTTCTCTTGCCGTGTGCAGCACACCTGATTGTTGTGTTTTAGAATTGAAATAACCCAAGTTTTCTTCTTTAGAATGCTAGAAACTTTTCAAAATGAAGGCTTAGATTTATCAAGTCCTAAAAGAACCGCTTTATAGGTCTTTTCATTTTTAGCAGCATATGTAAAATATTCAAGCTGATAGTTTTTAGTTAGGGCGTTACATACGCTTAAATCCTCTTTCTTGGAATAGAACAATTTCAAGCCAATTGATGTCTTACGTATAGAATAATCTTTTATTTTTCGAAATCTGAAAATTTCATGCACTTGTTCTATGGCCTATGGCATGGAGGAGGGTGAGAGTGGTTTTCATACCGAAGGCCTCCAGATCTTACCACTCCATGCCGTTATTGCTGAAAACGATGGAGAGAGTGATAGATCTGCACTTGAGGAGTAGGATAGATAGATGGACGTTCAGTGGGGGTAGGTCTGTTGAGACTGTTCTACACGAGGTCGTCGGCTATATTTAAAAGGGTCTGCACTATGAAATTTTTACCCTTGCTGCCTTTCTGGATATTGAGGGTGCCTTCACCAATGTTGAGAGTGGGGTGATTAGGGAGGCACTGATTGACATTCGCGTCCATGATACCCTTGTGGAGTGGATCATCAACGTACTTAGGGGTAGGATTTTCCGCTCCGAGCTTTGTGAGGCACGCCTCGAGAGACTAGTTTCTCGTGGTGCTCAAGGAGGTGTACTTTTGCCGCTACTCTGGAATCTTGTAATGAATGGTTTGCTACGCAGATGATCTGGTGATTCTTGTGTCGGGAACGTTTATCTCGACTCTTGGTGACTTCATGCAGTTGGCGCTTGGCAAGCTATCCTCCTGGGCGTCCGCCAGGGGTCTTAGCATCAATCCCTCGAAGACTGTGCTAGTTCTCTTTTCCAGGAAATATAAATTGGAAAAGTTTGAGCTACCTAAGATGAATGGGATTACGCTAAGACTGTCTGAGAGGGCCAAGTTCTTAGGAGTTTTCTTGGATAGGAAACTTAATTGGATGGAGAATACCCTTTTGAGAATGAATAAGGGCTTTAACGCTTACTATACGGTTAGAAGTGCCATTGGTAGGAGATGGGGTCTTCGCCCGGCGATGGGGAAGTGGATCTATGACTCCATAGTCATGCCTGTTCTCACCTATGGTATGGTGGAGAGCCTTGGAAAATGCCAGTCTGAGGAGGCACTGCCATTTGGTGGGCCTGACTGCTGGTTCAACGGACTATAAGGTCCGGGAATGCGACTCGGCATATGCCCTGCGGCAGTTTTTCCGGATAGAGAGTCTTGGCGTGGGGTTGATGGACTTTTTGACGGCCACGCCATCTTTACAGATGGATCTAAAACCAAGGATGGTACAGGCGCGGGAGTCTACATGGCGGACAGTGACATTAAACTGTCCTTTAGACTCCCGGATGAGTGCAGTGTTTTTTAGGCTGAGATCTTCGCTGTTCTCAGAGCAGTTGAGCGTTTTTGCTGCTTGGCTGATGTGGGGGATGATTTGTGGTCAATTATTTCGACAGTGAGGTCGCCATGTCAGCTCAAGGCTGGTTGCATTGTGCAGGAGTACCCTTGCGTTGCTCCTGAATGTGTGCAGTGTTAAACTGTGCTGGGTTCCTGGGCATGCTGGCGTAAGGGGTAACGAGATTGCAGATGAACTGGCAAGAGCGGGCGTGGCTTGTGGTGCAGGACAGGTAGATGCGTCGGTGAAACCACCGCTTGATTTCTTTGGGGGCTTGATTGATTGCTTGGCCAGTCGTAGAGTGGAGCAGTGGTGGATGAGCAGAGGAGACTGTAGGGTCTTCGGGCTGTTGTGGCCGCGACCTAGGGCGGAATGGGTCCTCAATCTGAGGAGGGAATCTCTTAGGATTCTGATAGGCTTTGTGACTGGGTACTGCGCTCTGAGGGCGAGGACTGGGATCTGCGAAGCAGGCTCTCCTATCTTCTGCCGAATTTGCGGCGATACAGGAGAGCCGGAAACTGTGGAACATATCCTCTGTCACTGCCCGGCTCTTTATGGGCGCAGGCTCAGGCTGCTTGGCCGAGGCTCTTTCGATGGCCTTGGTGACAAAAAAGTACTAAGTGGGAGCCATGAATTTAGTGATGAGGATGGATTTAATACCAAATTCGGCAAAGGCGATGAATCAGATGGCTCAAATGTGGTTGTCGGTGCTGCTAGTTTTTTTTTTGTGAGCGAACTTTAAAATTCTGCCAACACGTCTCTTAAACTACAGGAAATAATATTTTATTTTTGAGTTTTTGCCATGTTGCAATGTTGCAACACACTGTTTTTTGATGTACACCTGGCCTTAGGTAGTCGAAATGCTTATTTTCATATTTTCTAATGGAAACCAAATAGATATGCATTAAGAGTAGCTATGTTTTCCATAGATTTTTTCCTTGTGGAATTTTGATTCATAACAACAACAAAGTAAATTTTAATTATACAAGGTACAAAATTAAATAAAATGCAATGATCAACATAATTAAAAAATAAAAAAAACAATTATTTTAATCTAGCTGACGATTGAACCTGTTCTGCTTGTGTTGTATTCAAATTCTTCAACCACTACATGCCATTTTCTTATTTTTTACTTTTATTTGTTTATTTTTTGTCTACAGTCAATATTATAATTTTTTGAATATTTTAAACCTTTTACAACACTTAAACTATAATTCTATTCGTTTTGTTTCGAGTAACAATTAGAAAATTTTACGATATAGAAATATTTTTCGATTGGAATTTCATTCCGATCACGAATGTCAGAATTAGGCCCTGATTTTACGTACCTTTCATGCTCTTATAAAAACCTTAGTTGAATACTATAAGATTTTAGAATTTTCAACGCATTTGGAAAGAAGAGAAGTTAGCTTCTGTAATAAGTTCATGTACAACGTTCATGTACAGTTCATGTACAAAGTTACAACCCCTATCAGAATAATAGTATCACTTCCTTTTTGTAGCGCCACGTAATAGGAGAATAAAGAAAAGTAAGATATTTTTATGTGGAACTACAAAATTGTAAATTGTAACTGTAACAGTTCCTTTTTATTTTATATGTTGACTTCCGCTAGTTTCTGTGCAATCAGACTTACTATGAGTGCCGTTTTTCGACAGTTGTCGTAGTCGTTTTTAATATTTTTCAGTACCATGTAAAATTTCCGAAAACGACAATAAAATAAAATTATTATTTTTGATTTAAAAGTCTATTTTATGCTAAACAAAGTTGTTGTATTGATACATTTTCGCCTTTTGAAGATGAAGAAGAATATATAGGGTGGGCCATTTACACACTTAAATTTAAAAATACAATGAAACAATTGAAGTACAATTGTTCCGGTTAGAAATGAAATATTATTTAATTCATATGGCTGTCACGGCTGGCCTCACAGTACCTCATTAGATCGGACCGATTTTCGAGATCTTTTCGAATTTGGCCTTAAAATGCTCAATTGTCTCTGGTTTATTGGCATAACACTTGTCTTTAACGGCGCCTCACAGAAAAAAGGCCAACGGTGTTAAAGCGTAGCTTCTTGGCGGCCAACTGACATCACCATTTCAGCTAATTAAACGGCCATCAAACGTTTGACGCAATTAATTAATTGTGGCATAAGATGTGTGGCAAGTTGCACCATCCTGTTGAAACCAAACATCGTTCATATCAATACCATAAAGAGCGGGCACAAAAAAATCGGTTATCATGGTGCGATAGGTGTCTCGGTTGCGCCACCCTCATTTTAAAAGAAGTGAATGCCTCCGCTCCACAAGCCGCATTAAACAGTAACTCGTAATAGGTGCATTGGCATCTGTAAGACCACGTTTGGGTTTTCTGAGCGCCAAATGAGGTACCCACCAAGATGAAAATTAGCTCTTTTTGGAAATAAATTTACAATAAATCCCAACGTTGCTCAAACATAAATCGTGGAGGTAATATACTGAATATACTGAATTTTGTGACAAAATAGAAAGGTATTACCAGATTTGAAATAACCAGTGGTTCAAACCGATAGATGGCCCACTACTGCTGAATGCATTACTTTTCCAACGGAAAAAAGTGAAAATCTGCCTTAAATCTATTAATATGTCATTAAATATTTAGTTCGTCGTTATTTCTTTATTGTTACTTCTTTTAATAAAGAAACGTAAAAGGAACAACAAATTTAACTACATTTTCTTAAACAACATAACAAAAAATATTTAAATAATTTAAAAACATTGTTACGAAAATGAAAATGCCGAAGAGAAAATTCACATGAGGGACTTATTGCGGGATTTTAGCTATGGACTTTATTGGTTTGTGTCGGGGCTTGCCATTGTTGCCATAATTACCTTTACTAATTTAAGAGTACTGCCGCCTGCTGCGACACGGTGTTGCTATTTCGATTCTTTTTAGGGTATTTTGGTTTTACACCATTTGAATTTACCGTACATAAATTTAAATTTGTAGCAACTACAATAACATTCGATACTAATATACTGAAATACTAAAAAAAGATGGCGCAATGCGGTTAGTTAGTTTAGTTTTTCATTTGGCTATCACAAAGTAAAGTCTGTTTAGGCGCAAATAAAAAGTGTTGTAAAAGCGAATTCGCTGTATTAAGACAAAGTGCGTGGCCAGCGCTGATAGTTCTGTCCTACATAGTTTAATCTCGCGCTTAATCAGGTCGATGTCAGGTTCATACACCAGATCCAGAATCTTCGTATTATCTTCTGCGCCTGGAAAGCAATTTTCAGATACTTGTAAGTCCACAATGTACAACACAAAAATGATGGTAAAAAGCTTCATTATGCAAAAGGACATTAAGCCTGTTGTTTGAATCTGCATTTCATGTCGGTTTTGTAATACTTTGTGTTCCTCTTATTACAAGTATAAATTACGCAATTATCTTTTTCCCTTAATCGTGAATGCCGTCTTGGACTTTTTTCCCGAACTCCCCTATTTCGCACAATTGTTTCAGTCAGATTATAATTTTTGTTTAGATTTTTTTAATTTGTAAATTTTCATAAGGATTTCTTTTCTATTTTTCAGAAAGATGTTTATTTGTTTCGTTGTTGAAATTTTGCAAAAGAAAGTCGATTAGTCTAATTTTAGTTGTTGAGTTCAAGGTTTTATTGTAATATAACCAGGGAAACCAGAAATATGCAATTACATGTTTATCCGACCAATCAAGTAGGATGTATGATATTTATCCGTTTGATGAGTTTTTATGAATTTTGGCATTGATTTGATAGTGCATATTTTTGCATATTTTGCTCATAACAGCAATTTTCTGCATATTTCAGCTTTAAGAGCGTTAAAGAGCATTTTATACCTTTTTAGCGCATATCTCAATATTTTTGAATTTTATAGCGGAAGCAAAATTTTTGTTTTAAATTCTGACCAAGTCCTGGCATTCTTGATTTATCTGTCAATTGAAATTTACATATATCTTAATTAAGTTTATTACCGCTTACCAGGATCTAAAACAACTTTTGGAAGAATATACAAACTATAAGGTGCGATCAAAAAGCTTTTAATATTCAAAATACGTTTGTATATTAAAAATATTTACCAAAAATGCTTATATGAATACGTAAATGCATAAAAGACCAATCTTTATGGATTTCAGTAGATGACACAATTGATGCCGTTGGAAAAAAATGTCACCAATGTAGGTGTTTAAATTGTGACAAAGAAGCAGCAACTAAAAAATTCTTAACGAAAACAGTTGTTTTAGATAAAACCAATAAATTCACAATTGCATAACTTTTGGAAAATTCGTTATAGGTATTGGCAGTAAATTTTAATAAAATTCGGTTTTATTCAACAGTTACTTAAACGACAGTAAATCAGTGGCCTAACATTAGTTGAGCAATATGCCATATTAATTAAGACGGTTTAGAATATTGGCAAGATGAAAGATTGTAAAACAAAACTTTTTAATGAGCTAAAACATATACCAAAAAATGAATGACTTCTTGTAGTAAAATTTGTATGTCAATATCTGACAAAAGATCTTACCGCATCTTCTTCAAATTACGATCTAAAATATGATCTTAAGGAATTTGTTATCCTTTTAATATGACCCTATTACATCAGTATACATTGAAATGACAGTATTTAAAAGTTGGCTCAGATATAATAGACAACGCTTTATATTTGAAAATTATTTCAGCCACAAATACACATCAATAAAAAAATCCGCTTGATTTTGCCAAAAATTGTAATATATAGAGCCATAACCGCAAAAAAAGCTCAAGCGACAAAAACGAAATTTTACAGGGGATGGTTTTTATTATTTATTTCTTGTTTAAATTAAGTTAGAGCAACAAAATTTTGTATGAAGACATGTTTATGTTCCAATGCATAAAATGAATCCAATCGCTTTTTCATATCAGCATAATAACAGTAATTTTTGGCGCTTAAGCTTTTTTGCTGTCATTCTGTACATATAAAAGGCTTTTATTTGCACTAGAAATTAAATATTTTTGTAATCAATACAGTGAATGTCTAACAGTACGAATTATTATCGTAATAAAGGAAAATAGGTGAATAAAACGATATATGAAAAAGATGTCGCTTGAACTTTTTTGCGTTTGTGGCTCGATATTTATTGCGATATTTTTGTAATAAATAAATTCATTGGCATCACTTGCATCATTTATAAAAGTTTGAGGGTCACACAGTACCGTTATGAATTTATAACAAAAACAATTTTAACTTACGTGCACTTTAAAAATTTGTTTGTTTTTTGTGACAGCAACTTGTCGCTCAAGCTAAAATTTTCTTAATAAAAAAAACTGAAAAGTATATGGTTTTTAAAATTTATAATATAATAATACTAAAATATTATTTTAATGTTATAATACATCTGAGAAATTTATAAAACATGACAGAGGTGAATAAATATTGTTTGTGGAAGTGTTAAAGTTTTGTGTTGAATAAAATTTTTTTCTAGAAGTTTAATAAGCGCTTGCGTTTCCATATAGCGATTCAGACACTTCTTCTGATGAATTAACAATTAAAAAAAATGATATTGAAGAAGAAACATGTGTAAGACAGAGAGGGTTTAAAAGGCAAAGAAAATTACCTAAAAGGCTGCCAAATGTTAAGGTTCGAAACACAAGTGTTCTGTCTAATCACTGTAAGAACAAAAATTCGTGCGCCGAAAAGTTTTCCGAATCTGACAGGATATAAATACATAAATGAACATTTTTTGGGAATCAGCAAACAGCGACAAAAAGACTTTTTTAAATCTTGTGATTCAAATGTTTCCCCCAGAATCGGTGCGCTAAAATAGTTCAATACGCAACTGGTAATACTCTTAATAACACAAATTAAGTATGGCATTACCAAGGTGGCCTTGACACAAACCAATGGACTACAATCACACAATACAGTTTTAAATGCACTGATGATTTTTTTTAAGCGTTGTTTATTTTCGTAACAATATATTTAAAAGATATTGAATTGTTTATTTTCTTATTGTTCATTTTATTTTATTATTTAAGAAGAATTTTTTAGATTATATTTTGAAATTTTTAGATCATATTTTAAGATTGTTACTGCATATTTTATGCGCATAAAACACTTATGAGAATATTTCAGGTTTCTCTATCCTATGAATTTTGTCTACAACATCATCGTCTGTTCCGTTCTACTAGCCGCCATTATTCTTAAGTCTTCATTTAATGTTCCGCGTAAACGTTCAATGTGAGCATTACCTGTCTTGTGATGGTTTCTTGCAAAAACAGTTTTACAGCCCCATGTTGATATATAACACCTATCATTATCGTAAACGAGTTTTCTCATTTTTTCCCAAAAACCTTATTCTTTTCTTCAATGCCGTAAATATGTTCTATCAGTTAATATGTGTACTGTTGCATATTTTGTAAACTTATCTATTATTGTTAAATACATAACGTTTCGAAATGGAATATATCCATGTGACAATGTCATTAAAGTAGACTGGAGATTCGCTTGCTTGGTATGGGATTTTTACTGGTTGTCCAAGGAACTGACATACGTTCTGATAAGCTTGAGTAGTTCTGGTTCTGGGAAGTAATAGTTTAATTTTAATTCTTGGTATATTTCATTAATACCTCGGTGACTATTTTAGATGCTCTTGTACTCTATGCATAACTTCTCCTTTGTCCGAAATTCTGATAATTTTTTTTTTTAAGGTAAATGTAAACCATTATCATTAGAAATGTACGTACCTACACAACCTGAAGCTGTACGAAATATCAGTTGCCTTCACAAAATATAAACATGATACCTTTATCCTTAATTTATTAATAGCCAAACCGACCCACAAGAAAAATTTGAGAATTTTTTTATTGTTGTATTATTAGTAATACAAAAAAACAAAGAAATAAAAAAATTATGAAAAGAAATTTTAATAATTTTGTATAAATAATTTAATTTAATGAAGAAAAATAATTTAATATTTTATTTAATATTATATTTAATAACTACACCTTTCACTACTAAAAACTGAACGTTTTATTAACTATTCTCAAGAAATTTTTATAACTTGTCAAAAACTAGATATTTCCCAATTGGCACGTCTGCTTAGAATGAGTTAAGTACCCTTCTCATAATCTTATGCTTGATCTTCTATTCTATGTTTCGATTCGAATGGTAATTTTCTCCGTTTGGCAAATATGTATGTATAAGTTGTGGTCCAAAAAGTATTATTTGGCTAACACTTTTTATTATATAATTTATTTCTATTAAATACAAAATGAAAATAAACAAAATGTGAAAAAATTTATAAAAATATAAACTTACGTTTGTCCATTTGCACGAAAAAGACAAACAAAAAGTGAATGTTTTATTATTGAACCGCTTTCCGTATGCACTACATTCTGAATTTTGATTGCAATTTGCTTATTTTTCTGCGTCTATTATGAAATAGGAGCAGTTCCGCTTCGATCGAAAAGTGGTAATTAAGAACATTTTTATTTTTTATTATTATTATTTTTTTTTTAATACCAATTTTCGATCTAAACATATCTGAATGCGGAGACGCAGAATGGGGGTGAATAAATTTTTTAGTCAATTTCTTTTAAAACTACAATTGATTTTTATAAACATTTATCGGTTTTTCCGTTATGTAAATGTAACGAAAACTGTCTTCTTGTCTGTTATGAATCTTCGCTAAGGTTGAACTATTATCTCCTTCGTTTTGTTTCTCTGACGTCATCTCATTGTTATTTACGCCTAAGTTTGGCAACCTTGACAGTGCATCTGACTAACTTTGCCCTTAATATGTACAATTTCATAATCAAACTCATTCAACTTTATCTTCCACCGTTGTAATTAAAGGTTTGACTCTTTCAATGAATTTAACTAGACCAGCGGTTTATGGTCTGTCTTAATACTAAATTTACGACTCCACAACTAACGTTGAAGTATTTTGATGCTGCTACCACAGAGACCAATTCGTTTTCAATTACGGAAAGTGTACGTTCAGTGTGTTACTATAGTAAGAAGTTATATATATATATATATACGTTACAGTCAATGACGATCGTTATCGGACCATGTTGAACGAATTTTTGTTCACAAAAATTGCAGAGGAGGATATTAGCAACATTTGGTTTCAACAGGACAGAGCTAAGTGCCACACAGCCGAAGCTACACTCGATGTTTTGCGTCCTGTTTTTGAAGATCGCACTATCAGCCGCAGAGCTGATGTCGTTTGGCCACCTCGGAGCTGCGATTTGACACCGTTGGACTATTATTTGTGGGGTGCTGTCAAAGATAAGTGTTACGCCAACAAGCCAGAGACAATTGACGCTTTAAAGGACAATATTCGTGAAGACATTGGTGAAATACAGCTGCACACAATCGATAATGTGCTTAAAAATTGGATCGATCGTGTAGGCTACTGCATGGCCAGCCGAGGCAGCCATTTGAATGAAATTATTTTCCATTATTAACCGGAAGGATTGTACTTTCAAATAAAAAAAGAAATTTGAGAAAATATTCAGTAGTTTTTTTTATAGCATTTTCAAAAAAAAAAAAAAAAAAAAATATTTGGCGGACCCTTTACATACTTACATGGAAGATCAAAAGCAAGAAATTTTCTACAAAAATATTTGGCAATAAAAATGTGGAAAATCCCCTGAATTAGACAGTAAATAATAAGCCAATCACGTTTTCATTAGCATTTGAACTTTTCAAGTTTCTCCACTTATACAAGTTTTAATAATAGAGAACTATGCCGAAATTTTAAAGAATGTATACAATGTTTTAAGAAGAACTTTAGTTCTTCAACTTCTTCAACTTCAGTTCTTCAAAAGATTTTTAAATTTGTAAAGAAGGAAACATCAAATTTAATTAAGCATAAGTGCGTTCATTCACAGCCTCATGACATTACACCAAAAAAATACAGAAAAGAAAAGTGCTTGCGTTGAAGCGTTCATGGATTTTGCTGTAGAAGATCGTCATTTCAGTAGCGTTGAAGACTCCGGTTTTCGTAAATTAATTCAAAAGTGTCTGCAAATAGTGGAAAGTATGCTACAAATGTTGACTTAGACAGCTTTATCCCCAGCGTAAGGAAAACGAAAAATCCAACCGTTGACCACAAAGAAAAGAAATAAAACGACACATACATAGAATCTTATTACCAATGGTGAGGCTAAAGTTACAATTGATATGTGGAGTGACGATTTCATTAAGAGACATTTCTTGTATGCCACTTTACACTTTCAAGTGAATTTGGAATATTATGTCTAATACAGCAGTTAATATAAAAGAAAAAAAGCAACCTTTTTAAAGAATTCGATGTGACTGATATATCAAATGTGGTGTTCGTAACAGACCGTGGAAGTAATATTATAAGTGCAATAAGAGATTTCACAAGATTAAACTGTTCGGCCCATCTTCTTTTCTAATGTTCTAACTTGCAAAAAAATAGTAAAATTCTTTAAAAAGAGAAATAAGTAGTATATGCTGGAAACACTTTGAAGAGCAATTGTCATAAAAGGTGGAATTCGAATTTCGCAATATTTGTTAATATGTTAAATTTTAATTATTCTGTCCTCCAAGGTATAGTAGAGATTTTCGAAGACTTCGACATAATTTTACAAAAACTTCAAGCGAGTGTGTTTCCTACATTATGTTTCGTTATTTCATTCTTTAAAAAAAAATGATTTGCCATTTTCAAAATAATGAAGAAGCTGAAGTTGCGGCTCTAAAGATTAAGTTAATGTCACACTTGAGGAAATGGAGTTCAAATTTAACTATTTTACATAAAGCAGCATTGTTTTTGTATCCTCTTGCAATATTTTTACAGTCAAATGGAATAAACAATAAAAAAATTTTGCTTAAACATACAAATATTTATTATTGAATTTTTTTAACATACGAATTTTTAATGTTGTTAATTATCAGTTTTTATTTTTTATACGAAACGATCAGTTTAATTTTTTAAATTAAACTCTTTGAAAATTTTTTTTAAAATAGTCCACATATGTATGTATTTAGTCATATTAGCTTCACTAAAATCTCATTATAAAACACTTTTATTACTGTATCATAACGATTTCGAAAGATTTTATTTTGTAGAAATATACTCTGTGTATACTTGAGTAGAAGTATACACATGCCCGTCTATAAATATACCCATGTTCATAAACACTTTACTCCTATAAGAGCGGGTATGATAGGCACTTCGCTGGCTTTAAATATGTTGTGTATGTGTATAGTTTTATTTTTGCCCACTCATACATGTTTGGCCACCAATACTTTAAAAGTACACAGACCCATACTTTTGTCATTCTCTGGTGTCTACATTATTATATTACACTTTTACTTAGGTCAAATGGCTAAAGAATTTTATTTGGTAATTAGAACTAATGCTCCAAGTCCAGAGAGATGAACTAAGAAGTCATTCATAATTTGTTAACGAAAACAAAAGTGAAAAGAAACAAAGTAGACAAATGAAAACTGACCTGCACAATATTCAGGTGCATTATACATCTCATACAAATGCATATAGACAACTTAGTGAGTTTATATTACAGTATGTTATTGGTACATGTTACGTTTTAACCCTCTTAAAACGTTTGAGTTCGTTTAAATTGCGTTTAAATAAAATAAACACCACTTTGTTGTTTACAGTTTTTTATTTACTACACTATCACTTTTATACAGTTTATCATAACACAACAGCTTAATATTCGTTTATTTATTTATTTTTTCAGTATTTTTATTTGCAATCTATTTAACAATAATAAGCAAATCATTTAAAAATAATAATTACAGGTGTTTTAATCTTCATTAAAATTAAAACATAATACAAAAGTTTTTATATATTTCTAAGCTATAAATATTAAAGTTGTAGTTTTTTTTTACATATTCACATTATATACATATATACAATATTACTTTCTGAAAGGAAGGTCCAATACATGATACCTTTTTAATCTATTAATTTCGTAACTTTCATCTAGTAAACTGGTCACAAGTGCGTTAGAATGATTGCTAAGTCTTTCAAGATATCTAGAGCTAAAATTATTTGTCTCCTCTATAATTTCTGATACGTTCAAGTCCTTATGAATGTTCTTGTTAGTTAGATATCACGGTGCATTTGTGATTAATCTAAGAGTCTTTGACTGATACCGTTGTAGTATCTCAATATTACTATTACTTGCTGTACCCCAAAGTTGTATACCAAATGTCCAGACTGGTTTCAGTATGGCTTTATGTAGTAAAACTTTATTATATGGACTTATTCAGACCTGGGTCCAAGCAGCCAATACTTTCGCTTAGTTTTGATATTGAGGTGATCCCTCTTAGCTTTGATGTGATCTTTCCACGTTAGTCTTTTGTCTAGCTGCATACCAAGATATTTTACACAATTTGTTTTCGAAACTTTTATATTATTTAAGCAAACTGGATTACAATCACCTCTTCTTAGTGTAAATGTAATATGCTTAGATTTTTCGGCATTCACACATATATTCCATTACTTAACCCAGGTTCTGTTGCTTCCTTTTATCATCATTACTTGCTAGTAAAGCTGTATCAGCATAAGTGGCGACACTGACATTTTCCGAAACCGGCATATCCGAAGTAAATATGGTGTAAAGCACAGGACTCAGCACACTACCCTGCGGAACACCTGCTTTTATTTCACAGATGCTTGAAGTCGCATTGTTTACTCTAACGTAAAAGTATCGATTTTGTAGATATGACTTAAGCACAAGATAATAGGGTGCTGGGAGAATTTTCTTTAATTTAAAAAGTAGTCCCAAATGCCATACTCTGTCGAATGCTTGTTTGACATCCAAAAATATTGCAGAACAGTACTGTTTTCTCTCTAATGAGTTTCTTATAACATTAATAACCCGGTGACATTGCTCTGGAGTTCCGTGTTTGTGACGAAAGCCAAATTGATGGTCGGGTATTATATTACGATTATTTATAATTGGCTGCATTCTTCGTAAAAACATTTTTTCAAATATTTTCGAGAAAGTGCTTAAAAGACTAATCGGTCTATAGGACTTAATATCATTTTCCGACTTATTGGGCTTCGGAACCATTATTATTTCAGCGCACTTCCATTGTGCTGGAAAATGATTAAGTCTAAGAATAGAATTATATATTCTTGTTAAAAAAATTATGGCTTTCTTCGGAAGAGCTTTTACAACCTTTGCGGATATTTTATCATAACCTGGTGATTTTTTATTATTAAGCCGTATAATTTCATTTCTTAGCTCAGAAGGTGATATGTGTGTTATGGGTAGATCCATCTGGCATGGACTATCTAAAAAGTTGGAAACCAAGTTCATCTTCAGGATTATTTAAGGAAAATGGTTGAAAGTTTTTTTTTTTCAAATATTGAGAAAAGGAAACAGCTTTGTCTAAATCATTTTTGCACCATGCACCACTTTCATCTCTAACTGGAATATTTCTTTTCGTTGGCTTTTTTATATATTTCGTTGCATTCCAAAGATTGTATTCATTTTTTTCGCTATTAGCAGTTGGATTTCGTAAATAATAGCTTAGCTCTGCATTTTTTATCTCATTTAAACGTTGTTTTAGCTCATTTCAAGCTCTATTAAAATTCCTTTTGTTTATAGGGCTCCTTGTTTACCTCCACAGTCTTCGTAGTCTTCTTTTAAACCTAATCAGATCTCTTATTTCAGCAGAAACCATTACCTTATTTTGATAAGATGCTGCAGAGTTCACAGGTGTTGATACAAAAGCTGCTTCGTGAATTAAGTTAGTGAATTCTTCAACAGCATTATCTAACTCATAACCGTTTTTAATAAGAACGTTTAAATTAATATTAGTTTCTAGCCAACACTTAAACAAATTTAAATTTGTTTTGTAAGTGATAACTTCGTAATTTTTGTTGCTTAAATCGTAACATGTACTGAAGTTGTCTATTATTGCAGAATGATCTGAACTCAAATCATCAGTGCGCATAATATCCAAGAGCTGATTAGAAACACCCGAATATAGAACGAAATCTAATAAGTCTGGAATTTTGCATGGGTCACTTGGCCAATAGGTTGGCCTGCCAGTGGATAGTATCGAATACCTATTTTTTTTACGCAAGATAACAGTTCCTTACCTTTTGGATTGCAGAGTCTTGAACCCCACCATGTATGCTTGGCGTTAAAATCTCCACCAACAAGGAATTTAGGACCAATATTTAAGAAAAAATCGTCGAAGTCTTTACATTTTATATTGTATCGTGGCGGGAAGTAGACAGAATATATTGAAATGTTTCCACTTTGTGTTTTTATCTGAATTCCAGCTGCTTGAAGATAAGGTTTTTGATAATTATTTAGTACAGTGATGATTTGATAGATGATTTGATCAATAATGCAGCTCCTCCATGTGCCCTTTCTTCTGGGTGATATTACAAGTTATTAAATCAAACCCTTTAATTTTAAAAAAGGTTTTTTTTTTGGTAAAATGAGTCTCCGAAATAAGAGAAATATCAATGTGACTTAGATGAACAAACGTCTCCACCTGGCGTGTATGATTTGGAAGCCCGTTAGCGTTCCATATACCTATGCGTAGATTCATTTGCATAGCTTAGAAATTAACATGGTAATCATATTCAAAAGATTTGTAAGCATTGTTTCAATTCAATCTAAGTTAATAGTGTTGTTAGCTTCATTATAAGCAGTGTTTGCATTTTTTAATATTTGTGAATATGATTGACTGTTAAAATGATTCGATGAAGTATTATTTGTGGTGCTTAATTGTGGAAAATCGTTTGAATTTGTGCTGAAGTTAACAGATTGACGTCGAATATTAGAGCCATATGCTTGGTGTAATTTTTTTTTGTAGAATTTGTTTATATATTTGACAGCCCTTATAATTTGCAGTATAATCTCTTAAACAATGGTAACAGCGTGGTGGAGTGTTAATATCTTTTTTGCATTCAATGGTGGGATGACTTAAACCACATTTAACACAAATAAAAGGTCTCTTGCAATTTGCCTTTGTATGACCAAAAAGTTGACACCTATGACATTGTACCAAGTCATGACTCTTTTTCGGGGCTTCTACCGTAATAACAGCATTATTTAAGTGTTTTAGATTAAAAATGTCTTTATTACTTGGGTCCAAATATACATAAAACATAGGTAGAGGTTATTTAGTGACTTTACTTCTAATATTAGTAACACTGCGTACTATATGGCCCATTGATATTAATACAACCTTAATATCCTCAACTGTAAGAGCGTTCTTGCTTCAGCTGAAAGGGAAGAAAGCCTATGCTGCGTGCTTCTAAATATTTAACAATTTTTCTATAGGACTCATTAACCTAACCTGATTATTTTTCATTGACTTATAACTAAATTGATCTCTAGAGATAATTGTACTTATATTACTTATCATTTTATTAATATCAATAACATCAGGCACATAAATTGGTAGTGGTTTCGGGGGAGCAGCTTCACTTTTATTTTCGTCATCAGTATCAGATATATCATCATTATTATAATTGCCTTTTATTTTAATTAAATCATCATCGTCATCTTGGAGCATCGCAAATTTATTGCTGGTTGAGGGTTCGTCATCGTTATTGGTTTGGCGGCGTTTGTTTTTGTAAATACCAGGAGAAGTCTGGTGTCGTTTTCTTTTATTTACAATTTTTTGCCAGTTAAATTCACTATCTGCTTCTGATACATCAGTGTCTTCAGCCATTGTATTGTTGTTAATTTATAACAACAATTGGCTCACTGCTGAAGGTTTGTTATTGTGTATTGCGCACAGAATTATTTTTGATTGCAAAATTTTAAATATTAATATTTTAACCGTTAGTTTTTTAATATTTTTGAACCTTTTTTATTGTTTTTAATTCGTTTTTTTACAATTTTGTAGAGGATTAATACGTCTTTACGCTTTTAAAGTATGCAGAAGACTATATTCGTTTATACAACGCTTTTATTTCCGCTTAAACACGACTTCATTTTATGACAGCATAATTATAACTAACTCACTTGTAGGTAAAGCAGCCTCTTTATATACCTAATTTTCTATAGTATGGAAAGTTCCGGAAATGTCTCGTATCCTCTATTCTTTATCCGTTAATTCAAATGTAATGTAAAGATGGTCGAATTGGTAGTGTTGCCAGATAACGCAAAAAACGGCATTGTCGGGGTGACACATAATTGCCAAATATATTAAAGTCCCACAATATAGTTTTAAAGGCGCTGTGTGTGTTTTCTTTTTAGTCATGCGATATGAAAATAAACAGTATTTTTTAAAAAATTTAACAAATAATATCAACATGAGTTTGCTTTATGTCAAATTTGTATATTAGTTTGAGAAAACTCTTGTCAACAAAAAAATAAAAATATTATATTTTAACTAAAGATGAATCGAAAGATATTTGCATTGAAATGAGAGAGCAAATAATAAACTTAAGGAAGGCTCAATATTCATTAAATGAAATTGCTAAAATTGTTGGACGTGCTAAGTCCACAGTCCAAACGATTATTAAAAATTTTACCGAAAGGAAACTTATAACTTAAAACTGGTCGTAAGCCCCAAATTACTCCTAGAGTGGCCCGATATATAAAAAATGTTGTGGTTAGAACACCTAAAACTACAGCGGTGGAAATTCGAAATACATTGAAAAATTGTCACAGAAACTGTTCGTCGTGTTTTAAGAAAAAACGGATTCAATAGTAGAATGCCAAGAAAAAACGCTTTTTAAGCAAAATTAACAAGAGAAAGCGATGGGACTTTGCACTACTACATGCGGATAAATCAACAGATTTTTGAGCCAATGTATTTAGCGATGAGAGTAAGTTCAACTTATTCGGTTGTGATAGCAAAAAAAATTTGGGGCAAGCCAAACTATAAAGCATGGTGGTGGTTCAATTATGGTATGGAGCTGTATGTCGGCGAATGGAGTTGGAAAACTGCAATTTCTAGAAACAAATATGGACCGCTTTGTATATTTTTATTATTATTAATTCCCATAACATTCCAGAAGGAACATGGGGACTTCTCTCAGTCAATGAGATGCAACCGATTTTATTTTTAAACTCATTTTTTCAAAGGAATTAGGAAAAATGTGTTACCGTGGATAAATTTTAGTTTTTGCATTTATCTCCATCGTGTACAGTTCTTTATTTACTTGAATACTGGCATATCAATCTGGTGCATATTAATTTTAATAATGAGATCTGTAAGTTTATCCGTACAGAAATAACACAAGCATAGTTTACCTTACACAAAACAAAAAGGTCGTGTTCTATTTCATTTTGTTTGCTACGAATATTTACAATGTTATAAAAGACAATTCTTGCAAGAAATTCTTTTTTTAAAATAATCAATCGAAATCATTCGTCACAAAAAAAAACTTTTTTACATGCAAATTTAAATATTTTAAATGGCATATATACATACATCCATACATACATTTGTTTATAATACGTTATTATGCTCTGTTCCCTTTATTTGATGAGTGAAAAATCTTAATTCTCTTTGGTTGTTTCCTTTACCTTCCATCCCCTCAGCAGAAATGAAACGAAAAAAATATTTTAAGCTTTGTATAACATACACATTCTGTATATTGGATATTCTTTGGCGTCACACACATGCATGTTTTGTATTACACAACAACATTTACTAAAAAGAATTGGTCATTTTCAACTCGTTTTGGTGCTTTTAAGCTAGGTTTGCGTTCCGAATTTTATTTTTAAATTCTTTTGCTTTTGATTCTTCCCACTAGTCGTATTTTAATTCCTCTTAAAATTCGGCTCTCAGAAGAATCTTTCTTTACGAACGAATTCAATTCGAGCTTTCTTTTTACTCTGAATAAAATAAAAATAATCTTTTTGAACGATTTAAAAAAGAGGTGGTATTCTTAAAACAAATAAGGGAGAAAAATAACTACATATTAGTAAAAAAAATTAAGTCAAAGATTACGGACTTTTCATCTTGTAAGTTTATTTACTTTTTTACTGTCAAGTTCCGGTGGTACCGTAGTTACATTTTTCTTTGTATATTTTATACACTTAAGCGATTTTTTTATATCGGGTGGGCCATTTAAAATTTAAATTAAAAGATTCAAAAAGACAAATACTCAATTGTCTCTGGTTTATCGGCATAACACTTATCTCTAACGGCGCCACAGAGAGAATAGTTTGACGGTATCAAGTCGCAACTTCTTGGCGGCCAACTGTGACATCACCATTTCGGCTAATTAAAAGGCCATTAAAGGGTGACGTGGTGTAGTGTTTAGAGCGCATGCATAATAACACAAATGACTCAGGTTCGAGCCCCAAGAAGACATGACGAAGAAAAATTTAATTGTGGTTTGGAATGTTTAATAAAAAGGCTTCAATTACCCTCCAGCCAACTCCATCTAAAAGTAAAGTAGAAGCCCCCTGACTTTCCCGTATACCTCTAGCGATGATGACAAACATTTATGTGAAATTGAGATAAGTTATTTGTTTTTGATTTGCGTTCGAAACGTAAATCCAATCGAAAGATAAATCGTAAGATATTGGGCCGCTCTTTCGAAAAACACCTTAAGACAAAACAAAGTTTTGTCTACTATTATTCGGTTGGTATTATCACTGGTCATAAAAAGTTGTTTAATTCTAAAAAACACTTATCTTAAACATTTGGAACATCGGTGTTCCAGGGATTAAAAAAGCGGTGTACATTTAAATTGATCAATTTCCATCATATACCTTATTATATGTCTAATTACACTATTATAAAAAACAAGAACAAAAATATCACTATTTTTGTTTGCTATATTTTGTTTCGATATTCAAGTTTTATTTTTGGTTTTTACTTGTAGTTTTATATTTATTTTTTTTAAATAATTATTTATACTCTGTTGTATTATTGGTATATTTACAGAGGTCTTGGTCACGGTCAAGAACTTTGTCTATTAGCTACGCAGGCGATGCAAATCTGCAGACAGATCACAGAGGTTCAACCACTCAAGTAAGTTTCATTAAGGAATTTTAATAAAAGCAAATAATATTTTTTAAATAAAAGTCTTAAATAGTATTTTAAAATAAATTAATTAAATCTTAGTTAATTCGAATTGTCCTCATTCTACCACTTAAGTTTAGTTTTAACGACTTGTTTTAAATCTTTTGTGCTTAGAACTTGTCAATAACGGATGTACACATATCTGAATTTAGGTCAGCTGCTAGACTGAATAAATTTTACAATTTATTAAATGGCTTCTTTCTAAATTGCGTGAATGTTGAGTTCTTTTTTCTATTAGTACATTCTACATTTCTTTATTCTGATCATTTTCATAGCGACACTTCTACAACACATTATTATTATTATTATTATTATTATTATTATTATTATTATTATTATTATTATTATTATTATTATTATTATTATTATTATTATTATTATTATTATTATTATTATTATTATTATTATTATTATTATTATTATTATTATTATTATTATTATTATTATTATTATTATTATTATTATTATTATTATTATTATTATTATTATTATTATTATTATTATTATTATTATTATTATTATTATTATTATTATTATTATTATTATTATTATTATTATTATTATTATTATTATTATTATTATTATTATTATTATTATTATTATTATTATTATTATTATTATTATTATTATTATTATTATTATTATTATTATTATTATTATTATTATTATTATTATTATTATTATTATTATTATTATTATTATTATTATTATTATTATTATTATTATTATTATTATTATTATTATTATTATTATTATTATTATTATTATTATTATTATTATTATTATTATTATTATTATTATTATTATTATTATTATTATTATTATTATTATTATTATTATTATTATTATTATTATTATTATTATTATTATTATTATTATTATTATTATTATTATTATTATTATTATTATTATTATTATTATTATTATTATTATTATTATTATTATTATTATTATTATTATTATTATTATTATTATTATTATTATTATTATTATTATTATTATTATTATTATTATTATTATTATTATTATTATTATTATTATTATTATTATTATTATTATTATTATTATTATTATTATTATTATTATTATTATTATTATTATTATTATTATTATTATTATTATTATTATTATTATTATTATTATTATTATTATTATTATTATTATTATTATTATTATTATTATTATTATTATTATTATTATTATTATTATTATTATTATTATTATTATTATTATTATTATTATTATTATTATTATTATTATTATTATTATTATTATTATTATTATTATTATTATTATTATTATTATTATTATTATTATTATTATTATTATTATTATTATTATTATTATTATTATTATTATTATTATTATTATTATTATTATTATTATTATTATTATTATTATTATTATTATTATTATTATTATTATTATTATTATTATTATTATTATTATTATTATTATTATTATTATTATTATTATTATTATTATTATTATTATTATTATTATTATTATTATTATTATTATTATTATTATTATTATTATTATTATTATTATTATTATTATTATTATTATTATTATTATTATTATTATTATTATTATTATTATTATTATTATTATTATTATTATTATTATTATTATTATTATTATTATTATTATTATTATTATTATTATTATTATTATTATTATTATTATTATTATTATTATTATTATTATTATTATTATTATTATTATTATTATTATTATTATTATTATTATTATTATTATTATTATTATTATTATTATTATTATTATTATTATTATTATTATTATTATTATTATTATTATTATTATTATTATTATTATTATTATTATTATTATTATTATTATTATTATTATTATTATTATTATTATTATTATTATTATTATTATTATTATTATTATTATTATTATTATTATTATTATTATTATTATTATTATTATTATTATTATTATTATTATTATTATTATTATTATTATTATTATTATTATTATTATTATTATTATTATTATTATTATTATTATTATTATTATTATTATTATTATTATTATTATTATTATTATTATTATTATTATTATTATTATTATTATTATTATTATTATTATTATTATTATTATTATTATTATTATTATTATTATTATTATTATTATTATTATTATTATTATTATTATTATTATTATTATTATTATTATTATTATTATTATTATTATTATTATTATTATTATTATTATTATTATTATTATTATTATTATTATTATTATTATTATTATTATTATTATTATTATTATTATTATTATTATTATTATTATTATTATTATTATTATTATTATTATTATTATTATTATTATTATTATTATTATTATTATTATTATTATTATTATTATTATTATTATTATTATTATTATTATTATTATTATTATTATTATTATTATTATTATTATTATTATTATTATTATTATTATTATTATTATTATTATTATTATTATTATTATTATTATTATTATTATTATTATTATTATTATTATTATTATTATTATTATTATTATTATTATTATTATTATTATTATTATTATTATTATTATTATTATTATTATTATTATTATTATTATTATTATTATTATTATTATTATTATTATTATTATTATTATTATTATTATTATTATTATTATTATTATTATTATTATTATTATTATTATTATTATTATTATTATTATTATAAATACCACAAGTACGTGTTAACTTTAGAAACTGACGAGAAAGCAGGTCATTTATATACATACTGCTTACATCTTAACTATAATTCTAAAACAATATTTGATTATGAGAACGAAAGATTGCCATATACCAATTGGTGATGTTTAGAGTCCCTACAGTGGTATGTCTGGAAAAATCGCCGGATTTGAGAAAATGGAATTTTAAAAATCGCCTTTTTGAAAAATCTTAAAATTCTTAGGAGGATAAGTGGATAGTTATCTAAAATATGGAAGTGCTCCTCTATACCACTATATACAAGTGTTTGTTCAATGGGTCCTGTTTAGAGCCCCCATGGTGGTAGTCTGAAAAATCACCGGATTTGAGAAAATGGAATTTTAAAAAATCGCCTTTTTGAAAAATCTGAAAACAACAAGTTGGGAAGCTTTGCGTTATATTATTCCATCTCAAAGTGAAGAGCAACCATCGAAAAGTAGAGATACTTCTTCACAGGATCTTTTCCAATCATCACAAAATTTTTCTGAAGTTTCACGATCTCAGACATCGTTTTTAGCCAATTTTTGAACTCCCTAATGTTGATAGGGAAGAAGCCGATGAAAATGAATACGATGAAAGAATGAGAAAAGCTTTCTATGAAATTAATAATTATAATTCGAAGCCCTATTGAATCGAATAGCTTCTTTTTGAAAAAAAAAAACTAGTTGACAACTCTTATTTGTATGCTCTGGCGAAGGCTGGGGCTGTTATTTCTGAATGAAAAATAAAAGTTCCAGAATGAGTTTTATTTTATGACGGAGGAGTAAAACTCTCTTTTCGCCGGTTTCGTTTAAGTTTTTATTTTCCGTTGGAAAAACCCGTTTTTGATTGACCTCTTTTGTAAAATCTCTTAAAGTAGCGGCAAAAAAAATTACTTTTTGAATACAACTTATAACCGTTACGGTCCCTAGTATACAGTGTTAACGCAAAGTTTGAGCCATTTAAAAATATTGGTTGGTTTCTTGTTTTTCAAATTTGGATTTATCTTCACACACATTGGAAGACCACATATAGGGTCCGCCATCTAATGTTTTTTTTTCAACTAGTGCTTATTTCGTGAATGATAACACTTAGCTCATGTCTGATTTGGCAGATAATTAGTTTTATGTTTCCGCTGAACGAATATGGTTGTGTAGACGCTTGAAAAACGCTGGGAATCTTGGCCTGCGATCGACTTACAGAAGATGTCGATTTTGCCAAAAAAAAATCATCTTTTCAGATGAAACTCATTTTGATCTTGGCGGGTATGTAAACAAGCAAAATTGTCGCATTTGGGGCACAGAAAACCCGCACGCATACATTGAAAAGCCGATACACCCAAGACGAGTCACTGTTTGGTGCGGATTTTGGTCCAGAGGCATAATTGGGCCATTTTTTTCGAAAATGAGCAAGGAGTGGGCGTTACAGTCAATGGCGATCGTTATCGGGCCATGTTGAACGAACTTTTGTTTGATTTCAACAGGATGGAGCTAAGTGCCACACAGCCGAAGCTACACTCGATGTTTTGCGCCTTGTTTTTGAAGATTGCATTATCAGCCGCAGAGCTGATGTCGTTTGGCCACCTCGGAGTTGCGATTTGACACCTTTGGACCATTATTTGTGGGGTGCTGTCAAAGATAAGTGTTACGCCAAAAGCCAGAGACAATTGACGCTTTAAAGGACAATATTCGTGAAGCCTTTGGTGAAATACAACTGCACACAATCGATAATGTGCTTAAAAATTTGACCGATCGTGTAGGCTACTGCATGGCCAGCCGAGGCAGTCATTTGAATGAAATTATTTTCCATTAATAACCGGAAGGATTGTACTCAAATATATATTCAGTAGTTTTTTTATAGCATTTTCAAAAAAAAAAAATTATTTGGCGGACCCTATACACACGATTGTAAATTTATATATTATATATAAAAGCAGAGTAGGAAAATAAACAAAAAGAAAAGTTTTGATTTCGTTTTGTTTTGTTGTTTGCAATGAGTAAAACAAAAACAATTTGAACGATTGTCACATTTAGTTTTGTATTATTTTTACTTGTGAGCACTAAATATACATTAATTTAAACGTACGTAATTTATATAAAAAAGACAGATGTTATTTTTATTAGTTTGTATCTGGTTATTTTATTAGCACTTACGGATTTGATTAAAAAAACATGAATGTGAAACATTTTGAGAAATGTATGAAATAATTTTTTGAGTCGATAGAACGATCTATACATATATGTAATTCAATTGTAAATATGATATCATGTAAATGTTGACCGCGGCTACGCCTCAAATGGTTCATTCGTTGGGTCCAATTTTGGCACACTCTATCTAACATATCAGTTGGTATCTCACGAATAAATTCTCCTTTTCCCTATAGGCATGAGCCTTAACATAGACACACAAAAACTAGTTTAAAGACGTTATATAGCACGATCTAGGCGAACAATTGACTGGCCCAAAAAGTGAAATAAATTCTTCACCGAACTCGCCTCTCAATTGGGCCATTGTTTCGCGTGCTGTGTGGCATGTGGCACCGTCTTGTTGAAACCACATGTCAGCCAAGTGCAGTTCTTCCATTTTGGGCAAAAAAATATTTATAGTCATCGCACGCTAGCGCTCGTCATTCACAGTAACGTTCCTGCTTCGTCGACTTTGAAAAATTATGGTCCAATTGTGCTACCGGCCCATAATCCACACCAAAGAGTGTATTTTTCGGGATGTATTAGCAGTTCTTGCAATACGTTAATTTTGCATGTAGACATAGCCATTCAACCAGAAGTCAGCTGACCATAAAATGAAAGATGTGCACGTTGCACTTTCTTAATCGAGCATGAATTTTGATAATATAATTGAATAATCTGCAAGCGTTATTGGTTTATAAGTCGCTTTATGGTCAAATTATAGACCAAACTGAACATGTCTTACAGTAACATGTTACGCTGAGCTTTCAAGAACAATGTTTCCAAAAAAGAATGTTGCTAAAAAATCACTTGATATATTTTTTGATTACAAAAGAGAACATTTGTTCACATCAAGATAGAGTTTCCGATAATCAACTACAATTTGCACTATCAATTGCTTTTCTTCTTCATTATTGGATAAAACTTAATCATAACTGCTCGTTTTGCTGAATCATTTATAACTTTTATATTTTGAACAATATTAAGGTCTACGTAAAAACTAGGTTCATTTTCCTAAGTTTGGAATATTTGTTCAAAAAGTCCGTTGGAAACCAGACCTCTGGAAAAAGTGATGTGATTTTTGGGATATTATATATTCAATATTCTTGCTAAAATATTTAATCATAGCATGAAGAGTTACAGCCAATTTTTTTAACTCGGACTTATTAGGATTATCCAGAGCTTGGACCATAAACTTTACTGACTTATATGATATCTTTGGATCAAAGATGCTCATCCCTGCTGTTTCTAGAGTTAAATAGCACATATGATTACTTAATTTGCTTAGTGACGCACGACTTATCTTGTCATCAATACTCTTATAATCATTCAAACTCTGCTTCAACTGGTGCGTGTATTCTTCTTTTAGATGCACCCTTATAATAAATATACAAATATCTCTAATACTGTTTAATTTAATTAAAATAGAACTTAAAGCAATAAAATTCAGAAAACATGAATAAACGCTGTAGGTTTTTTTAAGGTAAATAGCGAAACTGTATCTCCAAGAAAAACTATACTCAATTGAAGAAGTTCTTTATAATCATCACGTGGTTGTTTTACTTAAAGACTTTGAGATGCAAATTTAATATTCTCAGATACACTAACATTTGAATCGCTTGCTTTCTGATTTTCAATTCCAGTCATAAAGTTAATTTTATTCTATGCGTCTCTAAATCTGCTTACTAATTTAACAGTAGACCATGATAATTTTGACATTTGTTCATCGAAAAAAACTTCTTAAAAAAAATTCATAGACGTGATGACGGCATGGTAAATATAAGAGGTCCTTTCCCATCGCTTGATATATATATGTATCATATGTATGTAGATATAACGACTACTTCCTACCTCAATATTTACAATCCAATTCCACATAAGTTTTTATAATCAAAATGCTTGTTACAAATCGTGGCAATTACCGTAAATTTAATAAAATTATAGCAAAAAATTTATACCACTATCATATTCTAATGTAAGTAATTTTTTTTTTTTTTTTTGATTATTTCACCAACAGGGTCACCTTGAGAGCCTTCGCGCCACGCATTCCCTTTATCCAATGCCTATGAATTTTTGCAAAACGTATTTTTGGACAAAACCATACATAAGCAGTTACGGTCTCTAACTAGAAAAAAAATTCTTCCATACATCTAAAGACCACCCTAATATACATTACACCGCTTAATTTTTTTTTAAGTTATAAATCTTCTAATGATCTTTCTTAGGGTAATTAGGTTGCGCCAAACAGGATTCTTTTTTTCTTATTTAGCACGTCCTAAAAACCAACAAAAAAATGCATTAGAAAATGTATACCTTGTGGTTGTAAAGCCGTGTTATTAAAACAAAATTTTTATTCACTTAAAAACTAAAATATTAATCATAAATAAAATTGTAGAACTTAGTTTATTACGCTGATCGGCTAGTATGTATTTAAGGGCCGAAAAAAGTCTCTCAACACTTACTTGAATAAATGGTATTCTCAGTACCACGCCAGCTATTTCCGTTGAAGCATTTATCTGGCTGTTCCAAAAATCTATAATATTTTCCTTGATCCCCAATCGGCTTTGCCTCTCATATATTAAAACATCTTGTTCGATTTGATGAAATGTTTTAAAAGTTTCGTTGTTGGAAACTTGTTCGAACGCCTTGAAATATTCCTGAAGCGCATCCCTAATACTGCTGGATGCAGGAGAAGGTACAGGTGAAGATAATGGTGCTAACTACCGCCGATTGCGTTGTGGTATTTGTAACATATTCTATGAAGTGTTAATGAAATTTTAGAGCTATGGAGTAAATATTTTAGTTTTAGTAAGTTTACCTCTCAGAAGCAATAAACGTGTGTATAATTCCTACAAACAGCTCTGTGCTCTTGCACACTGATCAGACGCCAGACAAACACTTATCCTCGGATCAAGGAAAATAGCTGCTACAATTAAATCATTTCCAAGCAGAATAGATTTTCGTTTATTTAAACTTTCAGTTAAATACAGTTTCAAGTCAAAGTTCGGAAGATTTTCCAATTTTAATGTTATATTAGTAAGTTCAGTGCTCGATGTTGTATAAAGCAAATTAAACACTTTTAATAAAACAACAGCGAAGGCCCAAATTTCGTTGGGTGCAACAGAAAAAGCGTTGATGTTTCATAGCTTCTATGAACTCTAGGCTCCGTAAATCGTTCTGACATAAGATATGTAGAGTTCCATCTCGTAATGGTGTCCAATATTGACATTTTGTAATTCCTGATTTTTAGAAAATTGAGGTATGGTTGCGTTCGTACCTTTTTCACAACTGTTCTGATGACTTCAAGTTTTTCTTTAATGTCTGAAGACTTAACCACATCTCTTACACATAATTGAAGACTGTGGGTTCCACATCGGATGTTAGTTATGCCATCCATTGACAAGTCTAAGTCCATATGAAGTAAATCAGTCTTACTACAAACTTTATCTAAGCAATTATTTATATTGTCATCAGTGTTGCCATATTTTTTTTAAGGAAAACTGAAAATTTAGAAGAAAAAATCTGATTTTCAAGTAAAAAAAAACCACATACTTAAAAATGTAAAAAAATATGCGTATATGTATATTTATTTTAAACTTTTATTAATCAAATAATTTATTTAAATGTAATAAAGGGAATTAAACAGAAAAAATATAAAAACCTTGTTTGATTTAAAGATTACAACAATTTTTAGATTCTTTCGAATTCAATTTCACTAGATTTCGGTTTACAGAACATACCGGATATTTTAGATTTGATATACATAAATGATGTGATATAATGACACTGTGCTGGAATTTTACACTTTTCTTTTCGACAAGCTTGGCACCCGGCGGGTAAACCGGTTTCAAGTACGTTGAAGTTAGCTCTTGTTTTCGAGATATACCTTTATTTTAAAATATAGGAGGTTACACAACATATATTCGCGTAACTCAAAAAAAGTTAAGTTTATTGACAAAATAGAAAAACCGAAATTCCGCAATAAAATTACCTTTAAGGCTAAACGCGTTTTCTTTTCTGAAAAAAATGTTGAACTTCGTTCGTTTGTTCTTTACCATTAAACATTGTCAAAAATTAAGAAATAACAAAGATTTTTAAAGGCAACATAGTTTAGGGGTAAACACAGCACCCGTTTTTATTTATTATTATTAATTCCCGTAACATTCCATGAGGAACATGGGGACTTCTCTCATTCAATGAGCTGCACTCTATTTTTTCTATTTTTCTATTTTTAAACTCATTGAAAGGGATTACAGTTTAACGCCGGCTCCGAACGGCAAATTCATTTAGAGAAGTTTTCAATAGTATTTATACTCATAAACAGTTACTAGCTAATGTTATGAGACTTTTTTCTTTTTTGATACCTCAGCGGCTCACACCCGTTCCTTGTATTAGTTTTTAGAAAAGGAGCACAAAAAAGTAAGGGCAACAAAGTGCAAAAATTTATATTTTTTTTTTTCAGAAAAGAAAAACCCATAAAATTTTTCGTAATATTTATTTTCTTATTAGTGAAGTAGGTACATCACTCATACGTAGGTACTTACGTAGTATGTAATGTTGTTTATATTTCTGAAAAGAGTGCGCAAGAAAATGCAATTTTCTTAGACCTAAATGTGAGTACTACACACTGTGAATTATCTCTTTCTTTGTGACCGGTGGTCAAAAGAAGGGGGTTAATTACATTGTCGCATTAAAAAAGGTACGAATAAACAGCGCCAAAGCAAATGGGGTGAAATCCTTACTTCACAAATTCTAATTAAAATAACAAAATTGAAAGTAAAAGACTAAAATGTTAAAAACTGCAAAATCTGCATAATCAAAACTTGCAAAACTGCTCAATGCTTAAAAAAACTGAAAAATACATACATCTTCATATTTGGCACCGCTGATCGTCATTTAAATTATTAACAGCTTTGATCATGTTAGCCCCATTGTCTGTTGTTATTGTGACCGCTTGATTTAAGCTTATATCGTATGCACTCAGGACTTCTAGTATTATAGTTTTAAAATAATCGCTTGTGTGCCGTCGATTTAACTGTTTTATGGCTTGTGTTTTTATAGTATACTGTTGTTTTTGATAAATTGTACATTGATAACTAAAACAATTATAGATAACCTGGTGGCTGCATCATTTTTAACCAAATTAGTCTGCCGCGTAGCTCTTCACTTATTTTTCACTTTAAATTAAATGAAAATTGAGCAATATTTTCCATAATATTGTGCTTATTTAATTTTAGATTAAGTCCGTTAAGTATAGCCCTAAGTGTCCTCTATCATACCCTATCTTTGGATTTTTGCACAAGTCATACACTGGAAGCTAGAGACCAAAAGTGTTTCCAGTGAAAGCTGTGTAATACTCTTTTTTATATATAAATTTGATTAATTTTAATATTTTTTATATATAATTTGATATATATTACATAGTGCATACATGTTTATTTCAAATAAAATTATGAGTTTTTTCAAATAATTTTTCAGATATCTAAACTAAAATTAACAACAATAATTAACAATAATTTTGAATGACCGGTCTTCCGCCAAACGGAGGGTTCTGCCGCATTTAGTAAACAACTCTATGAAAGCCATTTGTATATGTTTCTTGTTTACTGCACAAGACAATTTAGCCGTGCTACTTTTTGATTTATTAAAAACTTCAATACCTTTTTTTTAAGATAACTATCATAAACACTGGGATGAAAAGTTTTCAAATGACGCTCCAGGTTTCCGCATGTACATTCAATAATTTATTACATTTTTAATTTTTGCAAATAACATTTTTATCATTTTCACTTTCAAAAAAGCACGCAACAAATTATTTTTTGTACGAGGCATTTTACTTCTGTTTACGAATGTTTACTAAATGAAACATTCAAAAAATACGTTTCTCTTTTTGTTTTGTTCGCAATTATACGACTGTAACGGTATATCAAAGCAAGCATATGAAGAAAAAGCCAATTGTTTTGTTTGCGCTCTGTCTCATTTAAAAAGTATTTAATTTGGTTTTGCTTATGTACAAAACGATTAAAAAGATTTGAAAAGTTTATGACTGTGGAAATGTTTGCGAAATGTTTTGTTTGTTTTCACACTGCTTAAAAGTGTAGTTAGTAATAATAATAGTTAAGCGTAGTATTTAGTAATAATAATGGAAATCACTCTTTGATGCAAACATGCATTGCAAGACTTAAAAACGTAGCAAACCCATGCTACGCAAGAAATCATTGCAAGTTTTCTATACTTAAACAGCTATGTTTTTTGCTTTGTTTTTATATCCAAAACACTTAATCCTGTTTTTACATGATGAACACACTCCAAACGATACCGTGTGAAAAATCAGATAACAACGGGTTTAAGTGTGAAAAAATAAATTTTCGGTATGTTCTGTAAACCGAAATCGAGTGAAATTGAAATCGAATGAAATTTCAAATTGGTTGTTGTTTCAGTTTCTTTTTCAGTTTGATATTTTAAGCTAAGTAGCTGATCAATCCGCTGTAGCTTTCTCCATATGATTTTTTTGTGTAGTGGTGAAGATCCTTGCTAATTGGTGGTGATCTTTACTTTAGCATCGTAATTTTTTCCCAGTAGGTGACGTGTTTTTCCTGATCATTCGTCTGATGTTTGTCATCATCGCCAGAGGTACGCGAGAAGGGTCAAGGGGGCTTTTTCTTTATTTTTTATTTTTTAGATGGAGTTGTCTGGAGGGAAGAAGTTGAAGCCTTTTTTCATTATTAAACATTCGCAACCACAATTAAATTTTTCTTCGTCATGTCCTCTGCTGTGGCTCGAACCTGGGTCGTTTGTGTTGTTATGCGTGCTCTCTAACCACTACACCACGCCACCCCCAATTAATTCGCTTAATTATCTTTAAAATATATTGTAAAACTTTAAAATGATTGTCGCATTTAAGTTTCGTTTGACTTTGAAAATCTACTCGATTTCACTTTCACTCGTTTTCTTTACAGAACGACAAATTTTTCAAAAAATATTTATTACCTATTTGTTTTAATCTATATAACTAATAGGCTTACACACTTTGGCGATTACCGAAAAATTTTAACACAATTTTTCATTCCATTTTGTACTCTATAAAATGGATTGATTGCAACTTTATAATCCCGATTGCATTCAAACTGTTGTTTAATGTTAATTGTTACTACAAAGACATAGTTTTGCTGTTTTTTTGGTGCAAAAATAAACTATTTTGCTAGCTTTAAGAATTTTGTTGTTATTTTAATGACTTGTAAAAATCAAAACGTTATTACTTTTTTAAAAATGTACACATGTTCTTGTTTTTGTTTTGTTCTTTTTAAATGTAATTGTTTGTTTTAATGATTAATAAATATAATATACCGTTCGATATGTGTTTTAGAAGTATTTTTAATACAAGAACAATATTCTAAATTTTTATTCAGTAATCCTAAGAATTTAATAATTCGTATCGGGGTCTGCAATCAATTATTCGGATTATCAAGGTTTTACTGTATTTTTCATTTGCACTTGCTATACCTTTCTAAAGATACTTAAAAGGGAAGTTTTTATTTGCAACGTATGCTTGCAACACTTAGTTTCGAAATAAAAAGTGACAGGCAATAGAAAAAAGAAAACTAATGAAACAGTGGCATAAAATATGGAGAACTAAAATATTAAAAAACGTGTTAAACGTGACAAATCCAGGAGAAAACTCAAAATATTCTTCTTAAACATAATTTTGAATAATGTATGTAAATATCGTTGCTCTCACGTAAAAGGACCTTAACTCGTATTTTTTCAAAGTTGAGCTTTTTAGTGATTCCAATACACAATTTTATGCATTGGCATCAGAAATAACGGTTTTATGAGCAGCTGTAGAAAAAACCCTAACTCATTTCAAAAATTTCTTGTAAATAGCACATAAGGCACTAAAGTGTGTAAAAGGAAATTGTAATCTTAATACCAAATTTATCTTTGATTTTCATTAAAACCTGCACTTAAAAAAGTAACATTTTGTTAATTACAGTTTCTATTGTTTTTACCTTCCATAAAATTTAAATTTTTTAAGTTACGGCCTTTCCACAACGTTATGTGAACAAGCCATACAAAAATAATGGTTCTTTTCACAATCAGCTGTCATTTTTGTGTTTTCAAACAGTATTGCAAACTAAATCAAATAAGACTGCTCATAACTGATGGCAAATTGTTACAATTACATAAGTCTGCTATTTTAAGTGCTCAAAATTCCTATATTATTAATTTATTACTATTTATTATAATAAAAGTACTATTATTAATCGAAAACCGGTTTTTACAACTATTAAAAAACCGATTTTTGAACAAAGTCGAATAATCTATCTTCCTAACAACTATATGTACTTAAATTTTATCTTTACACTATTTTTTTATTTAGATTCCTGAAGAACTGATGTTAGATTATGCTGAAATAACTTCAATTCCACCATTGCCGTTGTGGGTTCTTTTAAATGCTGACAAGGAATCATCTGGCCAAGGTAATATTTTACCTCAGGATGCAAAAGATTATAATCAGTTGTTCGAAATGGATACAACGGATGACAACTTAGACGAATTACTAGACAACGAAAACGAATACAAAAGATCAGACAGACGTTTATCAGTTCCGGAAAAACAAAATATTTCACACTTTGGTCCTCGTCAGGGACAAATACTATCAAGGCTTTTAACTCATACACATTTACCAGGCCTTTCATCTCTTGACCAAATGCATTTGTTAGCATTGGCAGATACGGTGTCCACATGTAATACAGATTTTTCTGAAAAATTTATATGTGAGACAGGTAAATTGTCAACTACTAAAGATACGTCGGGAAATTCACTAACAGATTCTTTGGACGATTGTGGTCTTCGTTTTCTAATGGCTATGAAACATTATACGTATTTATTGCGTTGCTTACCTTTAAATCAAAGAACTCAATATCAAAAGAATGGAATCGGTACATCAAATATTGTCTGGGCATTCCATTCTGAAAGTGAAGATGAACTGTTAAATTTAATTCCGTCATATAAAAAAGGAGATCTTAAATGGTCAACACTGAAAGACTTGGGTGTAGGATATTGGGTGCGTAATATTAACATATTACGTCAGTGTGTAGAAAAACTCGCCAAATGCGCTTACCAATTTAAACAGGATCCTCTTGATGCAGCAATATACTATTTAGCTATGAAGAAAAAGTCAATAGTATGGGGTCTTTACAGATCAAAAAGGGATGAAAAAATGACCCAATTTTTTGCTAACAATTTCTCTGAGGACAGATGGCGAAAAGCAGCACTTAAAAATGCTTATGTTCTACTTGGAAAACAAAGATTTGAACATGCAGTTGCTTTCTTTTTATTAGCAAATTCTCTTAATGATGCTATTGAAGTCTGTATTAACAAATTAGATGACTTTCAGTTAGCACTTATAATAGCACGACTTTATGAAGGAGATTTAGAAATAAACTTAAGCTCTACATATAAAAAGCTCTTATATGAGCATGTTTTAGGTAGTGGCGATGAATCTACTTCTTTTAATATTGATAAAGCACATCCGGATCCATTTTTAAGATCAATGACGTATTGGATTTTAAAGAAATACCAAGAAAGCCTAAACACTCTTCTTATTAATGGTGTTGGTCAGTGTCATGTTGCTTTCAAGGAGGAAGATATGTTTAAAACGGAAAGCCACTCTACAAATCCAAATGTTTTCAATTTTTACATTTATTTAAGAACTCATCCATTACTTGTACGTCAAAATTTAGCACTATCAGCTCAAGAAAAGAAAATATCTCATGTTGTTTTATCCGGATTTAGTTACTCTGTGGATGTGACAGCATCAAACTCAAATGATAAACAACTGCAAATAGAAGATTCTATCAGTTCTATAGAGCGCCAATTATACTTTACAACAGCACATGCTCATTTTAAGGCTGGTTGTCCAGCATTGGCTTTGGAAGTATTAAATAGACTTCCTACCAAAATCTTAGATTCAAATGATTTGGAAGAGATTCAGTCTTCAATAAGTGCAAATAATGAACTTATAAGCACTGGCATTTTAGATTGGGGACAAGAACCAACAAATAAGGACAACAAGGACTCTTCAATTGACTTTGATTGGTCGGCACCTGTAATGTTGAATAAGGAAGATGACAGTTTTAAGATTCAATGGGATGATGATAATGAAATTGAAAATAATAATATAAATTATGAAGCAAGTACAACAGAGAATAAATTACCTGAAAAAAACACACCTAACAGAATGGACGATACTAATTCAAAAATTGATATAATGGCTCAACAACTTAAATTTGTAGCCTGCTTAAAAATTTTAATGGAGGAGCTATCAACACTCGCCACTGGATTTGAAGTTGATGGAGGTCAACTGAGATATCAGCTTTATGTATGGTTAGAAAAAGAAGTAGAAGCACTGCAATATTTATGTAATTATTGCTATTCTGATTCTACTGATTTAAATACCTCAGAGTTCATCCAGGTAAGAGACTAAGTATTTTTTAAGTCGAAATTGTAATTCAATGAAATTAAATAGACCACAATATATTTTAATTAAATAGATCACAGTTAGCTAAAAATATTTTTATTACATTAAAAGTTACAGAGCAAACAAGTAAAATAAAAAACACTTGTTAATGATTTTAAACATTTTAAATCTATATTCTCTAGATGTCGACTTAAAATTTTTTGTTTGAATGTAAGATAAAAATATTGTCTGACAACTCGGGTTAAATTCAACAAAACACAAAAAGTAAAAATACATAGATTCAAAAAAAAAAACATTCACAATTCACGGAGCAATTCTGTTACGATCCCATAAAATAATTGCCTATTACATTCTCCTCTAATTGAAAAAAAAAAACAGTTTTTTATTTCTTAAATATTTTTGATTTTTTTGAACTTGGTATCAATTTTTTTAGAATTATTTCGTTAATATATAAATTTATTGAAACTATATTAAAACATAAATTATTTTATAAATATCTGTATTTATTTGAGTTGAGTTAAAATAACACCAAAAATTAAAGTAAATGGTAGGAATTTCTTTATGAGTTTCTCTAGAATAAACAGTGAAGCACTTAAGTCATGGACTACAACGAGCAGCGAACAGCAAGATGACCGAATTAAAGTACACACGTTTATATAAGGATGTCACAAACAAAAGCCTAGACAATAAACTTTAAGGCTGCTGCCAAACTTAGGCTAATTTATATTTCATTAAAAAGTTCAATGAAACGATGTTAAAAATAATTGTTTTTATTTAACATTGGCAACTCTGCGTTGAAAGCGTTAAATTCTATAATTTTTTCTGCGTAATTAATTTTAATTTTTTTTTACAAATATTAACAAATTTACCGTTAAACAAGTTTCTGTCTGGAGAATATTCATATTGGTGCGAGGAGTTGTTACATGTTAGAGTATTTTATTAAAGTCACTTAATTAAAAGAAAATTAAAAATTTCCTGTTTGTCATATACTGACGGCTCTGGTATTGGTGGTCGGTGTCTCACGGCTTGATCTACACCGATGGTGCATGGGAAGTGTTGAAAGTAAAGCAAAACTGATAGTAAACATATATTTTGTATTTCATCTACGCAAGTTCTTAATACATCGAGGTGTAACTCGTCAATTTTGCTTTATATAAAATATTCTGTTGATATTGTTTACATCAACTATTGCCGACCTATTTGTTGTTATCTGTTTTGTATGAAAAGTGCTACTAAGTCTATGCTTCTTTTTAATACTAATATGCCCAAAAGTATGCTTTAAACAATATCACCAGATTACACTGAGAATAAAACTTTTAAGAAATTTGTATCGTGTAAAAATATGCACAAAACAAACCACAACCACGAACACGACGTTTTCTCCTGGAAAAAATTATGCTTCTTCTTGGATGATAAATTGAAAGATGGCACGAGAAAATCTGATTTGGTTGCGATTAGAACTGAAATAGAAGAGTTGAGGGAGGAAAATTTTAAACTTAGAAATTATATTAAGATACTTACATCCAGTCTTGAATTAATTGATCGCAGATTTCGCTCAGCAAACGTTGTTGTTACTGGTTTAAAAGGAAATAATATCAAGGCTGCTAAAATGGAATTTATAAACTTATGTTCTAAACTACTTAACGTAAATGTTAATGTTATATCGTCGAGAATTATATCTGGTTGGAAATCTTTTTGTTTTATATTAGAGACTAATATGCAAGCATATAATGTCACTGACACGGGGAAAAAGTTAAAGGGAAAATTGATTTACATACAAAAAGATTATACAGATGATGAACTAAACGCTTAATACCAACTACGTCAACTGAGCAAGAAAATAAGTCAATGTAATGCACCAGTTAAAGTTAGGCTCGCAGAATTCTGCATTTATATAAACGATATTCAGTACACATGGTGCTATGGCAAAATTATTGCAAATTCTGGTAAAGATGTTGAGTTTCTGTCTAAACTGTCATTGGAATGTAACTACCCGGTTGAAATAACATTAAAAGAAGGTCAAAGAACGAATACTGGGAAAATTGAAAACCCGGCATCGCAATAGTAATTTTGTATTCTTAATAAAGTCTCATATAATGTAGCCAATTTATGTAAAGCAATAAACTTTGGTAATTTTTTAACATACATAAATAAATTTTTCTGTTCGAAACCCACGTTGTTAAAGATAATCAACATCTACATATATGCATACTAGTGGTGGCTGTTTTATGAATATAAACAACACTGTACTAACAATTGGGCTAGAGGATGATTTATTTTATTTTATCCCACAATATCTAAACTGCACGAATTGGAATTATTATTTTACAGAAATTGAATATTTTGTGCGTGAGCTCAACACCACTAATGTTTGCATTGTTGGCGATTTAAATGCTAGAATATCACACTTCTATTAACAAATGCCATTACTTTTTATACCGAGCAAAATATGTGAAATTGTGCAATGACAAAAAACTTGAAATGTACCATGGGCCATGGGTTGGTTACACTTACCTCAATTAAATATATAATAAATAAAGCGATTGGTGGAAGTTGTCAAAGTCAATGAGAACGTGTAGGCAAGTGGATAAGGCCAACTTAAGTTCCTATGGTTTTCAAATTCATTTTAGTTTTTTATTATAAAATTTCGAAAATAATAATACTATAAGTTGGTGTGTGCCTTATATCGCAGATCCTGTATTAGATTCACCTATTGATTCGGTCTTGATATAATCTGCTAGTGGGTGATTTTCCGCTGGATAGGTAAGCTGCACCAACCTCTCAACTGCCATTGCAAAGGTTTGAAGTGTCTCATAATCCTTTTGCGTTCGACATCTTAACTCCATACGGTACAAATCTCGTTTGTTCTCCTCACTAAATTTACGCTGTAGCGCCAACATTATATATTATATATATCAATTCCCATAACATTTCTTGAAGGAACACGGGGACTTCTCTCAGTCAATGAGTTTAACGCCGATTCCGAACGTCAAATGTATTAAAGAAGTTTTCAATAGTAGTAATACTCATAATAGTCATAATCGCTTACTAGCTAAGGTTATGAGGTGATACTTTTTATTCACATGGTCTGGCCTGGTATTGAACGAGGACCTTCTGGTAGGTACGGGGTGTGCTACCTTCTATACCACAGCACCACCATTAAGTCGTTGTAATTGTGTCTGCAGCTGGTTGGCATGCTTTCTAGAATTTCCGCTGCAGCACCTTTTAAGGCCAAAATTAGTTCTAGAACCTTTTCTTCATTGTTCCAACCATTTCTACTGGCTACAGTTTGAAATTGAAATTTGAATACTGACAAAGGTGTACTACTATCAAAATAAGGAGTCTTTATTCTGCTCAAACTTTCTTATACTATTCGCACAGCTTCTGATTTCTGGCACTGAATACTGCTGATTTTCTCTTCCATCACAATTTGTAAATTGATTTTATTACCGGTTGTTGACAGCTCCAATTTATTTAATTTCCGTTTAAGCCGGTTCTCTTTTAATTGTTGGAATTTAATTTTTCTCTTTTTTCTATTTATTTTATTTTGTATACGCAAAATCACTTCTGACACCAATGTTACGTTTTAACCTTTCTAAAACGTTTGAATTCTTTTAAATTGCGTAGAATAAAATTAATGCTGTGAATTTAAAGTTTTACTTTATACAGTTGTTTATTTAACTTCCACTTTATACAATTATAACTATACAGTATCCAACTTATTTATCTTTCAATTAGTACTCAAATTACATTAATTAACAAATAACAATTTATTTTTTCATTTTTTAATAATATGAGCATATTTTAAACAAGCGATTTTATTTTTGTGAATGCTAGAAGCTAAAAGTTGCGCTACTGAAATATGTATCTATAAATCCAACAGTTCATAATTTTAATTGTTGATTATTCTTCTAGTTGAGGTGATTGAAGTTGCTAATTTGTGTTATTATTTCTTTTTTAAATAGCAGGAGCAATTGCTGTTGCAAAATTTACCAAAATCTCATATTAACAAATTACTAATAGCACAAAACAAAATCCTTAAAATGATATTTCAACTTCCATGACATTACTCAACTCTCCGATTGCATAATATCAACAAAATCGAAATGGTTGACAAGAAATTAAAATTAAAACGAATTAAATATAATTTTGACCAAAGATGTTTAGTATCCAAATACGAGCATATATTGTCTTTGATAGATTAAATTTTAAGTTATAGTTTTTTTTTGGCAACACCACGTATTTCATTTGTGATTATACAAAAAAGAATAAGTACTTTTTAAAACTTCATAAAAGTAGTGCAATAACAATAAATTGTTAATAAAATCGGTGTAAAAAAAATAATATTACGCATTGTTAAAAAAATGAACTAAAACAACAATAAATAAACAAAATAAAATAAATAATGAATATACAGATGTATATAGATATACACCTACGCCCTTCATTCCAGCTTCTACCCATTCCGACCAGCTCTACATCAATTTGCCTCTGGTCTAGCGTCTCTTACTTCGGTTGCCATACGGCCTTAGACAATGGCATTTTTAAGTTTAGTTAAGAATAACATTATACTTGGTTTTTAAGATCCGTTGGAAATAGACTAAGTTAAAGCACTGTTTGGTAAAGAATTTCGGTTTTTCCTGTTTTTTCCCCGTATTTCGAGATTTTAAAAGTATTTTCGAAATTTCAAAAACAGATTCATGTAGTGCTCGATAGCACCTATAGGAACAATAGTGTTACCTTCCAGTTATTTCTACTTCAATTTATTTTTCCGCATAGCTTTTATCTTGTAGTTTTTATGACAGGTAAAAATATACCACCTTTCGTTTTTGTTGTATAACTTTAGTTGTTGTAAGAATTTTGTAAAGCATTAAATACAGTTAAAAAAAAAGGAAAATTGATTAAATTTATCACATTTTTAAAAACTGAAATAAAAACTTAATTCTCTCTCTGTATGTTTTGAAGGAACTATAGGCTATATATATATCAAAAATTCCAATTGAGCGGTGCCACGCCCATACAGAGAAAATACTGTAAATACTTATTTGTCTATATCTTCAAAATGGTAACAGTAAGAGTCTCTAAACTTAGCCCAAAACACTTATAGTCAATACAAATCATTAATCAATCTCCTCCCACACAAAGTAGATATTAATTTCTGTATATCTTGAGGACCGTTAAAACTAAAGTTTCTGAATTTGGTCTGAATGACTTCAACTCAATACAAGAGTAACAAAGTGCGCTGAATGGTACCTCCCATACAAACTAAATATTAATTTTTGTAAATCTTGAAAAAGGTTGAAGAGTAAGATTCAGAATTTGGTCTGAATGTCGTCATAGTCAATACAAATTATGGCATGGTACTTCCCATCAAGATTATATAATGGTTTTTGTCTATCTTGAGAAGGATTAACGCTAAAGTATCTGAATATGGTCTGAATGACGTCGTAGTTAATAATGGGCATGGTACCTCTCATCAAGAGTAGATATTAATTTTTGTCTAAATGACTTCGTGGACAATACAAATACTTTGACTTCTTTCTGTTAAATATAATTAAAACACGTTTTAGCAGCCGTTTCTAAATTTGTAAAAAATCGCCAACACACATAGAGATAGATGTACTCTTGGCTACCACGTACCTTTTTCAAATATCAAGCTATGGCGCTACTATTTAGCGGTAATATCGACAGTAGGTATACCAACTCAACAAAAACAAAAAACTCTAATCGGATAAATGGGACCGCCACACGGAGGTTATTCCGAAAATTTTTTGATAAAGGTAGCATTATTGGAACTATCTTTTGATGTGTGCTCTCTTAATTTTTATCTCGCTTAACATTGCATTGTTTGCTCTTTTTATATTTAATATCACTAGTATGTTTTAACAAATACACTATTAGACAAAATAAGGTGCAAATTACCTTTGTTATATTTCATCAGTGAAAAAAGAGTCAAACTCAATATTATAGTTAAGAAATTAATTGAATTTATGAATTTCGTTTACATTTCAGTGTAAAAAACAGAAAAACATATATTGTTACGAAAATACAAAAACGCCAAAATGTTGGTACAGTTAGTGTCATTAATATTCGGTTTTTAAGTTTATTGATAATAACACCCTGGCATTAGCGAAATGGATAGGTAATCAGAAGAATAGCAAAAACTTAAATAAATGTCAGTATGAGTATTCAAATATGTGGAAAAAATGGCTCTATGGTAACCCTTCAAACGTGATAAATCGATCAAAGTTTGTTAACCCTGTTTACTAAGCGCCATTAATATTCGGTTTTTCCCCTATTTATATGCTATTTGCAAAAAAACATGTTATTCAGCTACTTTTCCAGCAATATAGAGATACGTTTTAATAAAAGCGCACAACACCTTTCTTGTCTGTTCAAAATTCTACTTCACTGCAAATTATACAAATGGGGCGCAAAGGAAAAAACACTCCTTTAGAACAGCGAAAACTTGTTATTTTCCATTATGAAAAAGGTAAAAAGTACAAAGAGATTGCTGAAATATGAATATGAAACCAAATACAGTTGGGGACATTGTCAGAAGGCACAAAAATGAAGGAAGAATACACTTCATAAAGCAGACAGGTCAGCCAAAAAAATTGACCGAGCGGGAAGAAAGTTAAATTGTGCGAAAAATAAAATCTAACCCACGCTTAAGTGCTTCCAAATTATTCACAGAGGTGAGTTTAAAAAGAAGATATCTGCATATACTATACGAAGAACCATAAGAAAAAGGGGTTTTCATGGCCGAGTAGCACGTCGTAAGCCATTGGTTAATTTACGCAACCGAAAAGCTCGTTTGAGTTTTGCCAGGGAGTACATTAAGAAGCCTGAAACTTGGTGGGATGACGTTATATTTGCGGACGAGAGCAAGTATAACGTATTTGGATCCGATGGGCGTGTAATGGTGTGGCGGAAGCCAAATGAAGAGCTACAACCACAAAATTTGAAACTAACCGTAAAACATGGAAATGGACATGTTATGGTGTGGGAGCTAAAGGGACGGGAAAATTCGTTTTTATCAGTGGAGTTATGAATAAGGAATCATATTTGAATATTCTCCGTCAAAATTTGAAAGAAAGTGCAAATAAGCTGGGCGTTTTAGATTCTTTTAAATTCTACCAAGATAAAGACCCAAAGCACAAGTCGCGTTTAATTTAAGAATGGTTGCTTTATAACTGCCCTAAAGTTCTCCATCCACTTGCACAATCGCCAGACCTCAATCCGATTGAGAATTTATGGGATGAGCTGGACCGGCGAATCCGCAACTACAAAATAACATCCATTGAAGACTTGAAATTGCGGCTTCAAGAAGAATGGGATCGTATTCCTGCAGCTTATACAGCTAAAATAGTAAAAAACATGTCAAACCGTCTAAGTGAAGTTATAAAACAAAAGGGTAATCCAACAAAATACTGAATTTTATATAAAACCATTTTTCTAATGTATTATTTGTTACTTTTCAAAGAAAACCGAATATTATTGACGCGCAATATTTTATGCTACCTGAATTAATTTAGTTTTTTTTTGTTATATTATTATTCTTTTTTTTCTAAATACAAATGTGAACTTTCAAGTGTCTAAATAAACTATTAATGAAAAGAAAAAAATTTTGAAAAAGTTATACATTTAGCTTAAGACGAATCAGTTAAACATATCTCTAATAAAACCGAATATTAAGGACACTAACTGTATATTTGGTAGATATGTGTCACTCTGTCATTTTGGTAGCACTGCCAAATCGACAATCTTTACATTATATTTGAATTAACGGATATGAAAATAGAAGATGGTCGATATTTCCTGAGCCTTCCAAACTGTGGGCAATTAGCTATATAAAGTAGCTGCCTTATCTACACGTCAGTTAGTTATCGTTTTGCTGTCGTAAGAGAAAGACGTGTTAAGCGGAAATAAAAGTATTGTATAAGCGAATATTAGGTTGTTGTAAACTGTATAAAAGTTATTGTGTAGTGGAATAAAATTATGACTGTAAGAACAACAAAAGTGGTGTTAATTTAACGCAATTTAAACGAACTCAAACGTTTTAAAAAGGTTAAAACGTAACAATATTTTAATTAAACTTTTTCAGCAAAGCAAGATAAATTAAAAATCTACGTGTCTACGGTTGGATAAAATAAAGTGCATATGCAAAATATTGGATGTTAACCACAGAAATATGAAGGGATATTATAATAATCAGTACTTATTCCCTCCCCATTATTAAATATGACCTCACAAAATATTTTAGTTTTTTACGACATTGCCAAACACTTAATATTTCTTCAGACATCTTCACAGAACATCAAACTGAAGCCGTTGTCGAAAACACTAAGGAATCTGTTAGTAAACAAATTTAAAAATGATGTAAAATACAAAGAATTGTCCAAAAAATATAACATATTCAATATCAGAAGCAAAAATAACTTTAGCTTTGCAGGATTCAAAAATGAAACGAAGTTTAAAAAATTTCTTCAAATTTGGACCAAATAATTTTGTGGTCAATACAGATCATCAGTCAATAAATGGGAATGGAATTAAATAAGTGGGAGTAGTACCTCCAGGATTGAAGATTCATCATTGCAAAATTCTTGACATTTACATTAAAAAAATTGATTTTGAAAACAAATCTTGACTGCCAAAAATATTGACGTTTGAATAACTTCGGTTACAAATTGTCGGTAGATGACTCTAAAATTTATATCTTTACTAATATAGATTGCAACAGGCAATACTGTATGTACCTTGTTTGATACATCCGAATAATTGCGAGCGATAAAAAGTGGATCATGTGCGACAATAATGTGCTAAAAAGGTCATGAACGAAGCAAGGTGAAGGTTCACAGACAGTGGAAAAGCCAGAATTGACACCAAAAAAGGTAATTCTGTATGCTGGTGGGATTGGAAGGGAATTGTTCATTAGGAGATTCTACAACCTGGTCAGACGATTGATTCTGATCAAAGCTGTCTACAATTGCCAGAAATCATATTTAAAATGTAATGCCACAAGATTATCTTTCGGATAAATAAAATTCATGTCAATCGAATAATCCATCGTTGTTTTATTGCAATTTAAAGTTCTATACCTCTATAAATAACACCCCTTATATATATATATATATATATATATATATATATATATATATATATATATATATATATATATATATATATATTAAGTTTAAGTTTTCAAAATTTAAAATTAATTAAATTTGTTTACAAATTTGACCGAAAATTAAACGCTTTATATATCTTGTAAATCAAGCGAAATCAAGGCCATCTGGCAACCCTAAGTAGCTCTCATTCGAAGTGGGTATTAATTTCTGTACATCTTTGGAGCGGTAATAGTAGAAGGTTCTGAATTTGCTCTAAATAACCTCGTAGTCGATACACATCATCAGTCGAAATATGGACAAAATTGAATAAGGGGGTATGGCACCTTCTATGCAAATTAAATATCGATTTTTGTATGTCTAGAGAAAGATTAGGATGGAAGGTTCTGCATTTGATCTAAATGGCTTCTTAGATAGTAGAATCCATCTTAAAAAGTTGGCGAAATCGGAAGAAAAAGATAAGGTCCCATACAAATTATATAATGATTTTTGTATATCTTGATAATGGTTAGAGTTAAAGTCTCTAAATCATTAAAAAAATGTGAAATTTTGTATTGTGGAGAACGGTAAAGCTTACTTTATCTATCAAAAAGTAGAGACAACACAAAGGCTTCCAGCAACGCCGGAGGGGTTTTAAATAAATTAAAAATTTTAAAAATTCGTATGAATAAAGGATACAGTGAAACAATACGACTATGCAAGTTAATATAGAGATACGCATATTTATTTTTTTGTTGTGTAAACGAAAATATATTTTTCTACATCGAATATATGGTGCCTTTTATAATCTATACATGTACGCTATTCAGAAAAAGTCTGGGTACAAAACCATTATGTTCATGATAATACAAAAAATGACACAACAACTGCTCTTAAGAAAATAAAATTATTTTTTTTTTATTAAATCTTGTTGCATGGTTTCAATAAATATTAAAATCCAGCAATTAAATTAATTATAGACAAATAAATTGCAAAAAAGTAAGATTGTGTAACAAAATTACTTGGAAAAAGTCTGTGTACAAAAGTTTATGCACTTTCCTAAAACCTTGTTTTTAAACTTTATGATAGCATTAACAATAAATTAGTATTTATTTGAATGGTGTGTTCTTTTGAGAACCACAACGAATCTTTTTGCAGTTTTGTTTTGACTTCCACTGATATTTCCCCTCATTCAGTTGGCAAAACTTTTTAATAGAATTTTTGATAACGTGATAGAGAATTTTTTGCTCCAATCGATCCCATAAATAATCAATAGGATTGAGATCTGAAGACTGTTGTGGCACACGAATCAACTGTTTTGGAACATTATAAGTATCTAAAGCTTTACAATATCGGCTGTGTTCTTAGAATCGTTACCTTATTCAAATAATACATTGCTACCAAAATCCAGTTTGGTTAAATTTTGCTCCCTCTTTAAAATGTCTAGGTTAGTTCTCTCGGCCACAGTGGACTCAATAACATGCAAATTGTATACCCCGTTAGCCGGCGCATACCCCATAACCAGTACACCTTCACCACTATGTATGATCGTGTCGCACAAATTAGCTTTATGTCGTGCTGTACCGGATTTTCTCCACAAGAATTGACGAGTTTTTATTATAAAACTGCAATACTTACTCTCTACCGAAAAACATTCTTTTTTGACTTTTTAATGAAATAAAGGACTTCTTACGTTCTATACGATCATAAAAACCGTTTCGATTTAAAAGATATTTTTGAAATTGTCATCACTTACACTCCTGTTCAACTTTAAATTAATGCTTTCAGCCACTTTTGAGGCTATTACTTCCTTTGGAATTGTTCCTCACCAATTTTCGCATTGAAGTTGGCAAGAATATTAATAATAATTAGTGTACTTAGCGTCAAACACAATCACAGCCGCATTCTAGCATTTATCGTTTATTTTAATTATGTATGTATGCATATCAGTGTTTTAAAATTAACCCCCATATAAGTATTTTATATATATATATATATATATATATATATATATATATATATATATATATATATATATATATATATATAATTTCAAATGAGTTTTAAAGGTATTTTATTTCAAATTTTTCATACAAAATTTTCTTAATATTAATTCTTTTTAATATAAGCCTAAAAATAATTTTTTTTTTTCATTTTTTTTTTTTAATAATAAAGTTATTTATATGACAACTAAATATATACACTGGTGCATATTCCTATAAACGCACTTAATTTTTTTCTGTATTTTTGTTATATCTTTGTTGTTCTCATCCAAAAGCAAATTTTAACTATTTTAATGAGAGACAACTTAACGGTGCTTTTTAAAAGTAAAAATTTTTTTTTCTTATTTTTGTTGTTTGCCTTAATTATGCGATCAAATGTTCTTGGTGCTATTTTAAGTGGAAGATTCGTATAAACGCACACTCGAAATTTGTTTTTAAAAAAGTGACCACAAATAAAATATTATCAATTTTAGTTTTTTTTTCAACCAAAGGTACGTTTCTAATAGTAATATCTCAATTTACTGTAACTTTTCCTATTTTAATCAATAAATTTCATCACTTTTAAAGATGCCTAAGGGAACTTTTTTGTCCGATCAAGAAAAGATTCAAATCAAATTTTTTCACGACCAAGGATGCTCTAATAGAGAAATTTGACGTAAAATCGGTCGTTCGGAAAGTGTGGTGCGAAATTTCTTTAAGAAAGTCAAAATTATGGAGTTCGCAAATCAACAAAGGGTAATACAAAACTAACAAGAAGACAACTTAATCTAATAAAACAAGAAGCAACCCGCAACAAATTGAATTCCACACAAATAAGGAATAAATCAAATCTTCCTGTGAGTTCCAAACACGTTGCACACATTTTACGAAACGATGAAAGCATAAAATGGAAAAATCCGAAATGTAAACCAATGCTAAAAAAACACCATAAAGAAAATCGTATAAAATTCGCAAGAAAATATATGAAATGGACAGATGAGTGGAAAAAAGTAATTTTCTCCGACGAAAAAAAATTTAATTTAGACGGTCCAGACTCATACTCATGCTATTGGCACGATTTGAGATCTAAAGATGTTCGGATGTCAAAACGTAAAATCGGTGGTGGCAGTGTTATGGTTTGGGCAGCGTTTTCTGCAGTTGGCAAGTCGAAAATTTGTTTTGTTCCGACAAAAATGAATAGTTCGATTTATAACGAACTGTTGGAAGATGCTCTTCTCTCTTTTATGGACGAAAAAATGGATGAAGATTGCATTTTCCAACAAGATAATGCTGCAATCCATGTTTCTAAGCAATCCGTAATACAGAGTAGACTTCAAAACAAAGTAGACGATATATTGCAAGACGAACAAGCTGGCTTCAGACCGAATAGAAGCTGCGTAGGTCGGTACAACACTACTAATGATCATGGAACGATTTATGGAATCTATATCTGTATCTATTCTGTTCGTTGATTTCAAGAAAGCATCTAACACCATCAGACGAATTGAAATATTGATAGTACTAAGAACAAAAGGAGTATCCAAAAAAAAATTTTTCGAGTAATTAAAGCAATGTACGAGATTGCAGAACTTTCACTTCTTCACAACGGCAACATCAGCCAATCTAGTATATAGATAGCTTCTGCTATCTAAAAAGTACAATGACTACAAACGGCGGCGCAGAAATAGAAGTAGACAACATTCTCAATAAAGCGAAATCGGTATTTGAACGACTGCAGTCATTAGGATAAGCTCACATATATTCAGACGGACTAAGCTCAGAAAATTAAACGTATGTGTTGAATCAGTTCTGCTATATGGCAGTGAAGCCTAGCTTGCTTTGAATAATATCACGCGAAAACTCCAGGTATTCATTAGCAGATGCCTTAGAATCACATGCAGAATATTCTGGCCTAACGCGATAAATAACACAGATCTGTGGATAATGACTAATGAGAAACCCATAGTGAAACAAATAGACAAAAGAAAGTGATGGTGGATCGGTTATATAATTCGGGAAAGTCCCAATAGTATCACCAAAACATCACTCGAGTGGAATCCTCAAGGTTCAAGAAATCGTGGTCGACCAAGAAACACCTGGAGACGCGCAATTATCAACGAACTAAGATAGAACAGTCTAACATGGGAGGAGGCACGATCAATAGTTGTAAACCGCGTAGGCGGGGATGCTTTGTGGAAGCCATATGCTCCCGAGACGAGTAACGGAAAAAAATATTTATCAGACTTACTCTTATCGTACTTTTCAAATCTCAATGTGTCACAATTGTGTCATTATTTTTCACGTCACTGTATATTTAAGATCCAAGTTAATATGAAAAATAAGAAAATTAAAAATTTGCTTTATAATTACTTTTTGCAACATCCAATTTCTAAAGCCTTATTTTTTTGTTTTAGGATAAGGATATGTCTACTTCTTATGTTTTGTCTGAAAAACCTACTCTTCACGAAATACTTATGCAAGAAAAACACGACTTTGAGGTTAAAGTAATGAGAGCGGCTAAAAGGAAACGCTGGTTAAAAGGTATGTTATGATTATGAAATTAGTTATTTAATCTTGCAATTTCTTTCGATTTACGTTAATGTTCTGTAAAATAGTTGAATACAATCAGAACGTAACTGAATTTAGTTAGGTTATGTAAAAACTTAGATAAATAGAATTAATAATTAAATTTAATGCTCCCTTACGCTTTACAACTCAACTCAATTGAATTAAAACTTCAATTTAAATTATACAACTGCTGTTGATGAGTTGTAATTTTTAACAGGTTAAGTGAAATTTCAAAATTCAAGTGAAATTTTGATTCAACTGAGTCGAGCTGCAAATAGTAACACGAACATAATATTTACGATACTCAATAATTAGTTCCCTTAAAGAAATATATGTATTTTATTAAGCTAATTAACACATCGTGGTCGACAGTTGGCTATTAAGACGGATAAATGGAACAGAGTTAATACTTATTGCTAACAAAGCATATATTTAAGGACCACTGATGAACTAAAGTCTTAACGATGAAGTAAACACGTACAGGCACATTTTCCAATGAACTTTGACCAAATAAGTATTGTTCGATAAAAAACAAAAGCATTCTTTGGTATCCGAGATAATATAAAGCTTTTGTTTTTTAAATTGGGCTTCAGTGCGTTTCAAAATCAAAAAATTTATCTCGCGTTCTAGTTGATACAGTTTTTTGATACGGTTTTACACTTCTCCTGCGAAGACTGAAAATATGATGGAACATACATATGTGTCTCACTTGTCGGTAATGGTAAAAATAAAGAATTTTTTATTCTTTGTATTTTATTTAATATTTTGTAGTTGAGAGAAATAACGAAAACACAAACAGTTCAGTAAAAGACAAAAAAAAAAAAAAAAAATCAATTGAACTTATGAGGCTGGTTCATACGATCTAAATCTATATCGGTCCTAGTTATAATAAATTTCAGAACAATTCCTATTCTCTGCAAAGCGCATTGATTTTTTACATGCGAAACAAATTCTGTTTGTGAACTTTCGATTCTGACTTCTCCTTCTATTCAATAACGCCGCAGTCTTGACCTTTTAAAAGAATCGAGTGGTATCGAGGTATTACTCACTTTTCGACTGCAAAGGCGTCTATTAATTGTGTAGCCAACTGCCGGCGAAACTTTTTATTTTTATAGAAAATGGTTGTGAATTGCTTGTGGATATCTTTTGATATACTAAATATACATACAATAGCTGAAAATAAGTTGTCAAGACCAATGTTTCAGTAATGGTGCACAGTAAATTTTATTTTAGAGTTTAATTTTATTTCTTAATTTGTGTCATTTATATACTTCGTAGTTTTAAACTAAAATATATTTTATATCAATAAAAATCTTGTTTCAGTTTTGAAAAAAAAAAAAAAAAACAAAACTAGACTATCGAAATTCATGTTGAAAAAGTAAGGTGTCAATAAATTAATGTCAGCAATACCCAAAGGTTTGCCTGATCACTTTGGCCAGTCTGTGTTTAACGGAGTCAACGAACTTAAAACACTTATCCTGCAAAAAATTATCGAATGTCAAAAGATAAAATCTTTCATATCTTGTAGTCTTTGAGTCTTGTCCTTAAAAAATCGAATTTTTAAACTTCCCCGAGCATATTTTATGATAGACAGATCTGTGCTCCGCGGAGTCAACTTTAGAGCATTTATATTTTCTCTTCTCAAATAATCTGTGTTTTTTTATTTTTGCAGTGTTGATTGGTGTAGTGTCCTGTACAGGTTGAAGTTTTTCGTTATTAATCGTCTACCATAACTATACTACCTTTAACACTCGCCGATAAGCATACCCAAATTATTCGGGCACTTTGTAACGACTTAAAGGTGGGTAGAGTACACTTGTATGTAAGCTGTTCGCAAGGGCATACAAACACCATACCGCAAGAATATTTAAGTCTAATCATAGAATCATCTGTCCAAAGCACCCTATGCCATAAATTTGGAGTCTAATATGTGTTCCTTGTAAAATATTCATTTTCTGTTTGTTTGTCTTGCTTACATAAGCAACTTTACCAGTAACCTGACATTGCTTACAGATTTGACACAATCAAAAAAGTATTGTGTAGATCTAAGGTACATCGTTTAACAACTGCGGCTAAAACTTTGGCTCTGATTCGAATGGGTCAACATTAAAAATTAGTAAAATTAGAAAATTAAAAATTAATTTTTTAGAGGCTATTTTTTTGGATCTCAGGTCGCATTTTCTGCAAACTCCGTGTTCTTTAGTGTACTTTGGGATTACCTTCCAGATTACAGTTTGATTTTTATACAAGCTTTTTTGATATATGTATATCTCTGCGTATTCTGTTTTTATATAAATTAGTAATAACACTTAGCTAGCTCTTTGTCCTTCAGTTGTCTAATTTAACCACTAAATTGATTTAAAGATATCCGAGGAGAAAACAGATATATACTATTTAAAAAATATCAAGGAGATCGTTTTTTGATAAAAAAAAACCTGACTCATTTTACATATAAATAAATACTTTGAATTTAATTGTTTGTAACAATATAACAATAGATTAAAACTTTAGCTAACAACTTATTATTGCTACGTTACACCCGCAGCTATTTCAATGAAATGTAGTACCAATTCCACATTATTTAACCAAATCGCACCAAAATCCCCGTGTTTTTATTTCCATTACGATACTTCCAAAATATGTAAAAACATAAAAAAAGATAACAAATAAACAAACAAAGAACTCAAGTGTATCAGTTTTTCGCTTGGAAGTTCTACACTGATGCAAAAATGACTTTACCCCAAAAATGGCGAAAAGTTATCGATCAAAACGACACATATTTGGTTAATTAAAGATCATATGAAATATCATATAAGAGAAAGTTGTTTCATTATTGTTCAAATTTGTAAGCTTTTTCTAAACTAAACTATGAAACAAATACACTTATGCTATGTTCGCACGAGACTTCTGATAACTTCGTTGTCTGTATACAATACTTATTTGGATTCTACCATTCGCACGGCACCTTTTAACTGCTAGCATATGAAGTCAATGCAGCGAAATAGAAATAGAATTACTTACAATTTGAGTGATTCTCTCTCCAGATTTTGTATGGTAATTTATGTAATTAAGCTCATAGTCGGGGGTTGTATTATATATTAGAAAGCGAATGACGAAAAAACATTGTCGTGCAAATATAGCAATAAAACACTACGTTATTGGTTCACTAAAATGTTTTATAGCTTTTAATAAAACTTTTATATATATTAATTCCCGTAATATTCCATGAAGAAACATGGGGACTTCTCTCAGTCAATGAGCTGCACCCGATTCTATTTTTAAACTCATTGAAAGTCACCTACAGGTTAACGCCGGCTCCGAACGGCAAATGCATTTAGAGCAGTTTTCAATAGTAGTAATACTCATAACCAGTTACTAGCTAATGTTATGAGGTGATACCGCTGTCGAAAAACTTTTTTTTTTTTAAGATGGTCTGACCTGGTATTGAACCGACGACCTTCTGGTTGGTAGGCGGCCTTCTTACCTACCATACCACAGCGGCACTCAATTTTCAGAATATCTTTAAACAATTATACACATTGCGATTCCCTTTTGTGCAATGGAAAAGAACAGATCTAGGTCTAAGTTGATCCGCAACTGAATTTTGTAATTGTTAAAGCCGACGCCAAAACATGAACTAATGTCTTAATTCTTAGCACTATTTAGTTTTTTGTCTCTGATTTAACCATCTATTAATAAATAAATACATTAATTTTGACATTGTATAAAATATGAAATATATTGAGAAATAATATAAAAAGTTTTTATATCTTGAAAGCAATTTTACTGATAATACTCTTACCCTACTTCGGGTTCTTAGCATATGTGAAATGAGAAAGTAAGCATATGTAAAAATTAAATTTTTTAAAAAGATGATTCAAAATGTCTGGACTAATTGACTTATCACAAGCAATTTGGGAGAGCAAAGGTAAGAAAACTAACAGAGCTTATGGTACAACATTTTTCGTAAATAAGTATTATTTTATGGGAACATTTTAGAGAGTGTTGAAACGCACACTGCGGGGTAGTCAAAATCCATTCGAGGTGGCGTCTTACGAGCTCTTTATGGTGTTATACCGGTTTCCTAAGGCGATGTGCTTAGATTTAATTAACGAATTAATTTCATTTTTGCCTAATTCGTGCAGTAAACACGCAATTTCAAGCAATGTGATTGTATCGGGTGGGCCATTTAAAAGTTTAAATTTAAAAATGCCATAAAACAAAAACGGCTTGATATTTTTCTAAATTTATCTATTTTTTTTTTTTTTTTTTTTTTTGTTGTGAAGTACAATTGTTCCGGTTATAAATTGAATATTTCATTCTTATGGCTGCCGCGGCTGTCCTCACAGTACCCCATTCGATCGGACCAATTTTCGAGAGAATGTAGTCGTATCACGGCAATGGCATCACTAATGTTGGCCTTCAAATGCTCAATTGTCTCTGGTTTGTCACCATTTCGATTAATAAAACGGCCATTAAACGCAATAAATCGATTGTGGCATGCGATATATGGCAAGTTGCACCATCTTGTTGGAACCAAACTTCGAAGAACAGGCACAAAAATATCGGTTATCATGGTGCGATAGGTGTCTCACACTTTCAAAGAAATATGGTCCAATAATGCCTCCGCTGCACAAGACGCACCAAACAGTCACTCGTAATTGTCTTTCTTTTGGTAATAAATTTCCAATATATCCCAACGTTGCTCAAACGTAAATCGATTCATTTTATTCAGTGGAGATAATATACTAAATTTTGTGACAGAATAGAATGCCATAAGTGTCGGCAGATTCGAAATAATCTGCTTCAAATTTAAACCGATAGATGGCCCACCCGAAATGACAATTTCTAGAATATGTTATTTACATCCTACCTATCCAGGAGGATCTTCTCATTTGGATCATTTTATAGTAGATAATAACATTTTTGGCAACTCTCAAGAAAATTTTAGAACATCTACACTTCCCACTTTTTCTGATCACCTTCTACTGGGACTTAACAGAATCTTGTCAGATTTTAACTTTATTTTTAAAATTCCAAAAAGTCATACGTCTTTTAGAAACACTAAATTTCCCCCGGAAAATAGAAATTTGTCTAACCAGGAGATTATTTAATTGAGGAATTTAATACAACTCTTCATTTTATAACGGAGATTCATTCTACAAAGCTTGAAAGGAAAAACCGAAAATGTATTGTTTCTGATAATGTAAAAAAATTAGCGATAATCAAATACAATTGGCAGAGAGGTTTGAAGAGGATATCTACAAGAACCTTAAATAGGAGATATCCTGAATATTATCTTATTTCGATACAAATTCGTTTGATTAAAATTATTATAAAATAGCAGATTGAAGCGGAACAAGCAAATCTTTTCAATAGAAAGTTAAAGGAACTAAAACCCGGTCCAATGGCATATAAGAATATTTTTAGGATTATTGGGAATAGAAAGCGATCTGCCATTAAGGATATATCTGTATATGGTGTTAAAATAACAAATTTGAATAGGAAATTGAATGTTTTAAAGGAACGTTTTACCATTGTTAATCAGGGCACACCACCTAATTTAAATATTTCGGAAATAAATGCAACTATTGATGAAAAAATATGTAAAGCTTTGAACTGGGCCAGACAAAATAAATATTTGTTTGTCTATATCTTCAAACAGTAACAGTAAAAGTCCCTAAGCTTACTACATTTACATTCATAGTCAATACAAATCATCAGTCAGTGGGCGGATTTGGATAAGTTTGTATGGTACCTCCCATAAAAAGTAATTATTCACCCCTATCATGAATAATTTTTCCCTCGAAATGTTTTCGCATTTCCCACAATTGCAATCATGAAGAATTTTCCAATGAAATGTTTTCTGATTATTCGGTGCAGAATGATAGGCCCTGTAAGAATACCCCTGATCGTAGTATTTTTCTCGAAATTTGTTCCCTTTTTCCATTGATTTGTTCACATCATTTTTGATGGGGAGTTGCATTTAGCATTTAAGTATTTATTTCTTTTATTGGATAATTAAAGTTTCTATTAAATTATTTTAGGACTGGAAGTGTTAATAAAGTGCAAAACAATATAATTCACTATAAAATGCAGAGTAAAAGATTTATTTCCTGTAGTTTAAGAGACGTGTTGGCTGAATTTTGAAATTTGTTCACAAAAAAATATCGACAACGGAATCGACGACCCCCTCCGAGCCATCATCTCACCACTACTGAATATGGCATAAAATCCATCCTCACCTTGCTCTTAATCGGTTCCACTTAATTCTTTTGTTGATTTTTAATTTTGTTTGATAGAAGTTGATCGATGGGTATGTGATCGGGATAAATAAACACTTTTATTTTTAATTTTCTATTCTTTTTGGCATTTAAGCCATTTTTAAATTGTTAATGTTTGGACATAGTTATCAATTTCTTTCCACCCATCTTGCTAAAGAAAAGTTTGTTTTGTTTCTTCTCTTCCAGCTTTTGTTTGTGCAATTCTTGCATGATAATTGTTTTGCAAGAGTTTGTTTTAATTTTAATTACTTTTTATTCAATTTTATAATAATGATCTTTTCAACGTAAAATTATAGCGTGTAAAAAGGGAACAAAAATTTCATGGGAGATTCATGATAGCAATTTTCCCTTTGAGGGGAATGCAAATTTCATGGGAATAGAAATTTGTCATGTTATTCATGATAGGGGTGATTGATATTTGTATGTATATCTTGGAAACAGTTAAAGCTAAAGCTCCTGGATTTTGTCATTGTCAATGAAAATCATCAGTAAAAAAGTGGGCATAATAGAATAAGTGGGCATGGTACCTCCAATATTATGTAAATATTGATTTTCGTATATCCTGAGAACGATAAAAGTGAAAATTTCTTAATTTGATTTAAATGACTTCGTAGTCAATAAAAATCAGTATATAAAATAAGGGTGTGGCATCAGACATGCATAGTAAACATTAGGTTTTGCACTTCTTAAGAACGGTAGAACTTTCTAAATTCGGTTCAAGCAACATCGTAGACAATAAACATCATCAACCAATAACTGGGTGAGATTAGATGAGTGAGCCTGGCACCTTCCATTCATACCTAATATGGGTTTTTTTATATGTGAAGAACAATAATTAAAGCTTCTTTCTCTATCCACATCAGCCAACAAAAAGGGAAAGTTTGGATAAGCGGATATTGCACAAAGCACACCTGGTAAAAGCTATTGTGTCAAGACTATATTTAGGTAAATAGCAGATTCTGCAGTGTCTTTCTGGAAGGAACTAAAGGCTACCTTAAATGTTTGGATTTGAACCGCATGGGAATATGAAGAAAAAGGGTAAAAATTATAACCAAGTTAATAATTAAAATAGGGGTAACGAAACTCGCCGGGATTTAGCTAGTAATATCATAGAAATGCATTTACATTTTAGCTACAAAAATTTATTGTCATCCCAATAAAACCATTTAGATAAACAATTTTCCATAGTCATTTAAAAATTGAAATTGTAACAACCAAATTATGGGGGCAGTAAGAAATATTCTTAGCCTAACATAGTAATTGCGGTATAAGCAGCAAAAAGCTTTATATAATGGAAACTTCCATCCGCCATATGAATACATATTAAATTTCATTTAGATCTGTCAACTCTTTCGTATAGAAACAAGTGTTCAAAAAAGGCCCTTCAGTGATTTTTTATAATGGAAAAATTAGGAATTCGTGGTGTGATTAAATACCACCTTGATCAAAAAGTTTCCGGAATAACTCACATGTGGCGGTCCAATCGTTCCAATTTGAGTTATGTTGGTACATCTGTTATTAATATTTCCTCTAAATTTTGGCACCATAGCTTGACATTTTGAAAAGCTACGTAGCCGTGTTGAGGTCGCAAAGACCATGATTTACGAAGCTGAATCCGATCCCACATTCATCGAAACGATCATTACTGGAGACGAGACGTGGGATACGACCGCATTCCAGACATCAGGAAAGTGAATGGCGTTTACAAAATGAGCCGAGACAAAAAAAACACGTCGTTTTCAGTCAAAAAAGAAGGCAATGCTCACGGTTTTCATGGATTACAACGTTGTAGTGCACATTGAATTTTTGAACGCCAGACAGTAAACAAAGTTTGCGTGAAGCAATTTGCCGAAAGAGACCAGAATTTTGGACAGAAAATTAGTGGATTTTGCACCATGATAACGGACCGTCGCATAATGCCATTATTATTCGAAATTTTTTGACGAAAAATGCAACAAATACCTGTGACTTCTATCTGTTAAATTTAGTTAAAAACCATTATGGGGAATACGTTTCAGCAGCTGTTTCTAAAATTGTAAAAAATTGTCAACACAGATAGACATAGAAACTCAAATCGAAACGATGGAACCGCCGCACGGTAGTTATTACGAGAACTTTTTATCAAGGTAGTATTTACATAAGAAAGGTTTATCGGGACAAGAAATTCATAATGATATAGTGAATGTGTTAGGTAGGTGAAAGTGCTCCTTCATACGCAACAGTAAAAAATTGCGTTACTGAATTTAAACGTGGTCGTATGAGCATTGAAGATGAACCACGAAGTGGACGTCCAAAAACTCCAACAACGCCAGAAATCATAGCTAAAGTGCATAATATGGTATTAGAAAATCGACGGGTTAAAGTGCGTGAAATAGGTAATGCCACAGGCATCTCAAATAAGCGAGTGCATTTTACTTTGCCTGAAGAATTACAGATGAAAAAGCTTTCTGCGTTTGTTAAAAGTTAACCAAAAAATGATTGGAATGAAAATTTCTAAAGCTTGTTTGATTGATTGTTAACAAAACATGGATCTATCACTATACAGCAGAGAAAACAGAGCAATTCAAACAATTGACTGAAGCTGGTGGAAGTTTATCAAAGAAGGCAAAAACAGTTCAATTGGCCAGTGAGGTTATGGCAACGGTTTTCTGGTTTTACAAAGGCTTTTTATTGATCGAATGTCTTCAAAAAGGTAAAGCAATAAATTCGGTACATTATTTTAACATTTTAGATCAATCGAAGTATAAAATTCGAGAAAAACGACCTGGTTTACAACACAAAAAATAATTTATAATTAATACAACGAACCATCCAACAAAAGTGTTTTAACAATGCCGAAATTTAACGAATTGAAGTACGAATTGTTAGACCACCTACCTTATTATCCTGATTTAGCGCTCCCTCTGACTTCTACCTGTTCCCAAGTCAAAAACAATTCCTTTCTGGCAAACGTTAAACCTCGAACCAAGATGCAATGGCATCTGTGAACGATTATTTTGAGGTGTTTCAGGAAAGTTATTTTAATTAAGAATAGAAAAAAAAAAAACGTTGGACTAAGTGTATTGAAGTTTCTGGAGATTATATTGAAAAATAATATAGTTTTAATAATTTACCTTTTGTTTTTTATTTTTAGGCTAAGAATATATCGAACTGCCTTCGTATATAATAATAAAAGTAGAAATTGAAGCAACTTATTATTTTTAATGTTTAAAAAAAAAATAATAATAAAGACGAAAAATAAAAATTAAGAAAATTGGCTAATATAGCCAAATTTCGAAGAGTAAGCAAGCTACTACTCAAAGTGGCAAATATTCAAAAACACTTAAAACACATTTAAAAGTACCAAGAAATATGTATAAATGACCAACATTTGGGAAGCATGTAATATCCTTGGATGAAAACAAATCTAAGCTGTTTAGACTTAATGACGGCCAAAAATATTAATACCACATTAAAACATAAAGACCTGTCTGTTTCTGCCTTGGAATGTATAGGGTTAATAAAACTAGAAAGGTACGGCTTATCGCAAGTCTTATGAAAAGAAGCTATTTATATGGAGAGTTTAAAGAATAGCACAAAATAGTCTTTGATGCCCTCCTTATCCGTAATTATGTTGTTGTGTGTTCTCTCTTTTAGAAGCATAATGACATCGTGTATACAAACCATATCGAACAGTTGTTAACTCGATAAAGCAGATAAATGCTGATTTATTGAATTCTAAAGGACGTATTTAGATTTTTTCAAATCTTTTCTGGTAGCATACCTTCAAGTACCCTTGGAAAATTCCATGTCATATCTTTAAAAATAGGGGATTTATAGCTTATTTAAACTGCATTATTTTTATTTTATTTTTGTATTGAGGATTTTTTCAAATTTTATTTAGTTTTTTCTTCTCCTGTAAAGTAACAAAAAATCGATATACGTCTTTTCTATATTAAGACATCGATGTATGTGTCGCATCTAGGGTTTGTCTATTGTTTATAAAACTATGCTTTTCGTCCGAAATAAATGTAGCTTTACATAAAGCTATTTACTAATATTACATATTTTAGCGAAGTGCTACTAACATTGTATATTTTAGTAAACAGCTCTGGGATTGATAAAAGAAGTGATATAGCTCTGCAACTCTGAGCATATTTTTTTTTCCAAATTTTTGAAGATACGCAGGTATGCGAATTTTTCTTTCCATTGTTGAGGGAATGATCATGTGAAATAAATCTGTAAGAATAGTTGGTATACTTCTTTAGATAATACTTTACTATCTCACTTGAAATTTTATCAATTCAAGACTTAAGAGTTTTTAGCGATCGTTACGTCGAGTTCTTTTATAGTCGAGCCTTGGTACGAGGATCCACTTGTGTTCGTCTCTATTATTGTCCCAATTGTTTGCTAGTCCAATTTAATTATTTTTAGTCAAGTATTTGCTTTAGTAGCAAACTCGGTTTTTTCATTTTTCGTATACTTTCGTAGGATTAAAACGCATAGCTATTGAAAACTTATATACGAAATGAACTTACTTGATTAATTGAAAAATTAATATGTATTACTGTAATACATATGTATATAATAGGTATAGTGCCATTGGTACAGATTGAAAAAAAGGCCTTATATTGTTTATTTTTTGCGCTATTACATGCGCTATTTGATGCGCTATTACAATATTCATTATTCGAGTATTACATTAACTATGTACTATACTGTACTATTGCCTTAACTATGTAGATTAAGCTTTTATATCTCATATAAAAAAAGTATATTCATAGTTTGCAAATGTCATTATAATCTTTTTTGGCAAATAACAGAAAAGAAAAAAGAAATTCTGGATACCAAATCAAGTAAGAGTTAAAGAGCCATTGTGTTTCTACAAATTGGTAATGTTTGATGTTCTTTTAAAACCTCTAAATTCTAATTTTTGCTTTTTGTTTACCCTTATGATAAACTTTTTAAGTCTTACCACCTGTAGATTAACATTTGCATTTATGGCTTAGTTTTAGTGCAATTATTTCGCCTTCGATACTTTCTGTTTATTTTTTTAACTGTTATTGAGTTTAAAAAGTGTTTTTTTCACGACGACATTTAAAACATTGCAGATAACAATAAAAATTAATCTGAACTATGCTGCTCCTCATTCCTTAGACGAGCGAAAAAGCTCTTAAACTTCACATTGCACGAAATCCCTTTTTTCTATCACATATTTCGATGAAAAACACAATAAGATATTTAACGTTGGTGAAAAATAGAAAGGATATCCCTTACAACAAAATATGAACTAAAATCCGAAAGTGCCTAAAAGTATTTAAAATATATTTTCACCTAACATTGTACCATATTTTAAGAGCATTAAGGTTAAAAAACTCTTAGATTTCTTACAGTAAGTAACTTTGCTAAGGGGCTGCACAAAATGTCCTTTGGATCGCGTTGTATTTTAGCCCTAACTACCAAAATTGGGTTTATTGCATTGAATTTAAAATACATTATCGTTTCCATTACCACTAAATGACTTAGCATTAATGCAGCCGCCAATAGTGGCAGATGGAAATAATTAATTACTTACTCAAACAATTTTAGTGGTAGTGAAAATTAAGTACACTAAATGAAACGATTTTAGTGGTATTGGAAATTTAGTGCACTAAATGAAACGATTTTAGTGGTATTGGAAATTTAGTGCACTAAATGAAACGCTTTTAGTGGTAGTGGAAATTTAGTGCACTAAAAAATAAAAATCGCAAAATAACAATTAAATTATGATTTTTATATTAGTTATAACTGTTAAGGTCCCTGATAAAATCGGATGTTATCTTTATGATATTCTTTTTCTATTGTATCGAAATTTGGATTTGTTGATCTTTATCAGAGATGAATAAAGTTGTAATGGGTCCGCCATCTAACATTTTTTAGTGCTTATTTCGTGAATGGTAACACTTAGCTCATGTCTGATTTGTAAGATAATTGGTTTTATCATTCCGCTGAACGAATATGGTTGTGTATACGCTTCACTAAGTGGGCCTGCGATCGATTTACAAAAGATGCCGATTTTGCCAAAAAAAAAAATCATCTGTGCACATGAAGCTCATTTTGATCTTGGCGGGTATGTAAACAAGCAAAATTGTCGCATTTGGGGCACCGAAAACCCGCACGCATACATTGAAAAGCCGATATGATAGACCCAAGACGAGTCACTGTTTGGTGCAGATTTGGTCCAGAGGCATAATTGGGCCATTTTTCTTCGAAAATGAGCAAGGAGTGGCCGTTACAGTCAATGGCGATCGTTATCGGGTCATGTTGAACGAATTTTTGTTCACAAAAATTGAAGAGGAGGATATTAGCAACATTTTGTTTCAACAGGACGGAGATACGTGCCACACAGCCGAAGCTACACTCGATGTTTTGCGCCCTGTTTTTGAAGATCGCATTATCAGCCGCAGAGCTGATGTCGTTTGGCCACCTCGGAGCTGCGATTTGACACCGTTGGGCAATTATTTGTGGGGTGCCGTCAGAGATAAGTGTTACGTCAACAAGCCAGAGACAATTGACGCTTTAAAGGACAATAGTCGTGAAACCATTGGTGAAATACAGCTGCACACAATCGATAATGTGCTTAAAAATTGGACCGATCGTGTAGGCTACTGCATGGCCAGCCGAGGCAGCCATTTGAATGAAATTATTTTTCATTATTAACCGAAAGGATTGTACTTTCAAATAAAAAAGAAATTTGAGAAATATTCAGTAGTTTTTTTTTATAGCATTTTCCAAAAAAAAAAAAAAAAAAATATTTGGCGGGCCCTATAGATATAAATTGTCAAACTAAAATAATGTGGTTCGAAGTTTGTGATCAGAACTAGGACTTTTGAGTAATCAACAAAAATTTTACTGGTAATGCAAATGAAATTTCGTTATCAATAAACATTTATTTTTACCTCAATTTTACTGGTGAAAGTATCATGTCTATGTATGAAAGTATATGACAAAAAAATAAAATAATGGATCTGCGACAGTGGAACCGAATTTGCATTCCACTATAGTACCAATGGATTTCTAGTCCATTATCACTAATTGTTCATAAGTGCACAAAATTTCCACTACCACTAAAATCGTTTCACTTAGTGCACTAAATTCCCAATACCACTAAAATAGCTTCATTTAGCGCACTCAGTGTCAACTACCACTGAATATTAGGAGCGATAATACATTACTTTTTCCACTATCACTTAAATTATTGGAAAATAAAATCCAATATAGTAACTAACAGCTAACTACAATAACATAATATAAATTTACTCTTTTGTCAATACTATAATACATTTATTTTTACCTCAATTTTACTGGTGAAAGTATCATGTCTATGTATGAAAGTATATGACAAAAAAATAAAATAATGGATCTGCGACAGTGGAACCGATTTTGCATTCCACTACAGTACCAATGGATTTCTAGTCCATTATCACTAATTGTTCATAAGTGCACAAAATTTCCACTACCACTAAAATCGTTTCACTTAGTGCACTAAATTCCCAATACCACTAAAATAGCTTCATTTAGCGCACTCAGTGTCAACTACCACTGAATATTAGGAGCGATAATACATTACTTTTTCCACTATCACTTAAATTATTGGAAAATAAAATCCAATACAGTAACTAACAGCTAACTACAATAACATAATATAAATTTACTCTTTTGTCAATACTATAATTTGCTATTTATTCATAAAAAAATAGTATTGCTCAGAAATTCATTTAGCAGTCAAAAAATTATATATTTTTACACATCCAAATACATACAAATACTCTAACACTATACATAGTTTGATAACTAACTCAAGGTTTAATAAGCAATTAACGGAATACAGTACGGCTTGTTCTATTCTTCTTGTGGAGATGCCGTAATGTAAGGAGTGCATATAAGAACTTTAAAAAGCCTTTAAAACTTAAATATGAATTTCTTTCAAAGATAAAGTTTTCTATTCGGTATGTGAGAAATGCAGGCAACAGCAGAATATTGTGCACTTATTAACCATGCGATGAAATTTATAGCACCAACTTTTCTCCTTAAAATTATGCAAAACCTAAGTGTTTTGAAATTAAGAGCCTTCATAATCATTATTTAAATGTTAGGAAATTCAAAATACGAAAACAATAATAAAATTTATTGTTATTACAAATAAAGGAAACATAAGCAACTTGGATTGTGGTAAAGTGAAATGTGTAGTTGATTCAACAATGGGGTGTTTATAAAGACTTCATATAAAAATTAAATTGATGACGATAAAATTAATAATTAAAAATTTCTAAGTTGTGATTAATTGTAACTTTCATCATTTATGAATTTCATCAAAATACAGACGAAAATAAAAAATAAATAATTCGATTAAACTTATCAAATTGCTTTTAAATGTCACAAAGACAGCCTTGGGTTTGAGCCTGTTTATTATTGTAAAGTTCTTTTAAAACTCTTCAACATGTAATGATTTTTCTTAAAATCAAACAAAAAACCTTAAATAGCAACAAGAGAAATAGCTTAAAATGTGGAAAATAAATTTTAATGAGCAAAAATTCACTCATACAACTTGTACACTGTATAAAAAATCATGCCCTCTGCTTAAAATCAAAACCAAATAACACCTCCTCTCGGAATTTATGTATTAGATCAATTACTTACATGGAATAGGCACTTAAATATAATAATATAAACATAATGGTTAATAAGCATAAACTCATTTTTAAGTTTAGATAGTAAAGTTCAATTATAAAACTAATATCACGCTATGAATTTCAACTTTGATTATATGGATTATATGTATTTCAATTCGACGGTGTATCTTTCCATTGAGAAAAATTAATATAAAAAATGGTTAAATCTAAGTTGACGTTGGTAAGTTCCATTCTTCTCGCTCATACTTCAGCCTTAATTAAAGCCTCATGAAAAGAGAATAGGGAAATGAACTTTTCAACATCTAAACAATGTAAAGAATGTTTAAGTACACTGGCCGTCAAAAGTCTATGCTCCTAACTCAATTTGTAGTTTATTATTTAATTTATTACAGAACGATATAGTGATTCTCTTATATAGGGTGGCCAATTTAAAATTTTTAATTTAAAAATGCAATAAAACCAAAACGGTCTGAAATTTTGCCAAATTTGTTTTTTTTTTTTTTTTTTGTTGTTGTTGTGAAGTGCAATTGTTCCGGATAGAAATGAAATATTATATCAGTCATATGGCTGCCGCGGCTGGCCTCACAGTACCTCATTCGATCGGACCAATTTTCGATAACTTTTTCGAGTGTATGTGGTCGTACTTCGGCAATGGTATCATGAGTGTCTTCAAATGTTCACTTGTCTCTGGTTTGTCGTCATAACACTTGTCTTTAACGGCGCCCCACAAAAAATAGTTCAACAGCATCAAATCGCAGTTTTTTGGCGGCCAACTGACATCACCATTTTGGCTAACAAAACGGTCATCAAGACCACGTTTGGTTTTCTGGGCCCAAATACCGCAATTTTGCTTATTAATGTACCCACCAAGATGAAAATGAGCTTCATCCGAAAAGTTGATTTTAAATGATGATAAATTTCCAGTAAATCCAAAAAGTTGCTCAAGCGTAAATCGATTTATTTCGTTCAGTAGAGACAATATACCGAATTTTGTGACAGAATAGAACGATATAAGTATTGTTAGATTCGAAATAACCGCTGGTTCAAATTTAAACTTTTAAATTGCCCAAACTATACTTTACTTCAATTTCAGAAAAAAAGCTAGAAGATACTAAATGTTTAAAAAAGCTTAGCTGAAACGAGTTTTTTGAAACTAAATTGAAAAAAATAGGGCTAAATTTAGCTGCTGTACTGTTCCTTTCACGTTTGCCGTCAAGCACACAAATCACATTCAGTATTTACAGTGTAGTCATTTTCTTATTTGTGTATATCATCCACATACAAAAGGAAAAACCAACTCAGAAATTTAAAAATTGAAGTTAAATACGCTTTTAAAGTCAAAATAACTTGCACAAGCCAATCTCGGACAGTAACTTTCAGTTTCGTTTCGTTCGGTTTTCGAAAATTATACATAATAAACAGAGCTAAAATCAATAAGATGGCTAAACAACGGGGACAAACTAGTGTCGAAGTAAGAAAGCTTGTTATTGAGTATGCAAGAAAAGATAAGTGTTCGCGAAATTTCAAAAATTGTTGGCAGAAGTCATTTAACTGTGCACGACATAATAAAACGTTTCAAAGTCAATAAAACGGTGCAAAATAGACCAAAACATGCCCACAACAAAATATTTTCTGATGCAGAAGGAAAATAAAAGCAAATTCCTTCCTAAGTGCTCCAAAACTTGTTACTATTGCTGAAAGTGACATTGGTAAGAAAGCAAGCCCATCAACAATAAGAAACTTACTTTACAAAATTGGTCTTAATTGTAGAAGAGCTAGACAAAATTCTCTTATTAGTAAGCGTATCAAACCAAAAGACTTAAATTTGCAAAAGAGTACCAAAATAAGGGTTTTTCTTTTTGGAGAAACGTTATGTTCACCGACGAAAGTAAGTTAACGTATTTGGGTCGGATAGTAAACCAATAGTATGGAGGGGACAAAATCAGGAAATACGTTTGAATAACTTGAAACCGACAGGAAAGCATGGGGATGGTTCATTGCATGTTTGGGGCTCATTTTCTGCATCATGTCCAGTATCTTAGCATTTTATTGACACTATCATGGATCAAAATGTTAATTAAAAATTTTAAAAGAAAACTTGCCAAAAAGTGTGGATAAGCTTGCTCTGGATAACGGTTGATATTTTTACCATGACAAGGCTCACAAAGTAAGATCTTGGCTGCTATATAATGTGCCACACGTCATGGAAACACCACCCCAGAGCCACGCCATAAATCCTATTGCAAATTTGTGGGATTATCTCAATAAAAAAGTTCAGCATCAGACGGTTTTCACCAAATCTAAGCTAAGAAGTGCTTTATTAGAAGAATGGGAAAAAATACCAGCTGGTTACTGCCAAAAATTGGTCGAATCTATTACCAAGAGACTCCAAATTTTTATAAAAAACAAGGGTCTGCACGCAAAATATTAATTTTATATTAATTAGTAATATTCCCAGACATTTATGTAGCCGTCCGAATATCGCTTGTGTAACTTCTCTTTTAACAAATTTAAGTGTTTGTAATTTATTTCTACTTACAACTACTGAATTTTAATTTTGTTTTCTATTCTTAATAGCTTTATATTATATAATAAAAAAATCAAACAAAAACTTTTCTTAACTATTTCTTATTAGTTTAATTTTTTATCAACAAATTCAGTTTATTATAGTGTCCGAGTTTGGCTGGTAGCCACTATATTAAGATCCGCCGTCCGTTACGAGAAAATTTCATTTAAATTTTAAATTTTAAAATTTAATTTAATTTAAGCTAAATAAAATTAAAGTTAATGATTACAGTCAAATAAATTAAAACGGGTATAAAAAGGAAACAGAGCCCTTCGGAAATGCTGAAAATTTATGTTTACCACTTTGAAGGGTATTCTTATCCAGAAATCGCAACAAAAAAATCGGATAAAGCCATAATATGGTAATGAATTATTTAAAAAAATCTAATAAAATTTTCAACAGTAGTTTTAACGGCACAGAACAAACGAAAAATTCGGTGAAATGCTTCAAATTCAGCACTCAATCTCTAAAATTAAGCTTAGATGGAATAAATGTAAGTAAATCAACAGCTATTTTAATCAGTGAACATCTACAGTTACGAAAACTAAAACATGGTCGTTAAGGAGTGATTGTGTTGTCTTATGTGCTGGCTGCATTAGTGGGCGAGCTGGTATTTATTGGCAAAGCTATGGACTAATTAAAATATTTGATCTTACTTAAAAAAGAGCTCAAAAAGTGGAATTAACCAGCCTTGTTGCCTTTCCAATACGATAACGCGTTAAAGTTTTTGGCTCATGTAAGGCATATTTGTATACAACGTTTTGCCCGTTCTAACACATCCGCCACAATCACCTGATCTAAATTCGAAAAAGAATTTGTGGGAATATTTGAATAATCGAGTAAAAAAGCGGGCAATGAATGATGAGATGAAGTAGGTATTCGTCTAAAAAATGTAAAATGTTGAGACAGCGGTCACCAAAAAATTCATTAACTCTATCCCAAAATGACTGGATGCAGTTATAAAACAAGAAGGATTAACAACTTAATATAAATTTATGCGCTAACGAATATCTTATAGTTTATAATGAGGTGTGCTAATATTTTTGTTCAGAGGAATTTGATGGTTTTTTATTTTTTATTAGTAAACAAATAAATTTTGTGAGAAATTTATAATTTCATCTAGTAAATGTTTTAGTTAAATCACTCATAGAGTTGAAGGAGCTTACCGTGACAATAATTTAGTTCGTCACTGTATCTCTGTTCTTATAAATATAATAAACATGTTTTTCAAACAAGATGAGGTGTTTGCTTTAATTTGACGCTCGTAGTAGGTATTTATGGTAATGTTTTATCATTCCAGGACTGCTAGTAACTCACATCGGGTTACACAGTAGTTCCTTTCAGGCTATAATAGCTATGACCTTTTCTGTTCCATTGACTACTTGAGAAAGTACATCACCTATACCATATACGTTACCAACACTGTCTAGTATAAATTTTTCATCTGGAACTGAATATGCCAAAACCGATGCTGCACACAATAGGTCCTTGGATGCCTGGAACGCCTTTTCTGTCTTTCACCCCAATGATACGCTTTAGATTTCTTGGTGAAATCATGCAAGCCTTCTGTCACGCTCGCAAAGTTAGGCACAAAGCGTCTGTAATTGTACAGAGTCCTAAAAAGCTGCGTAATTCATGAAGATTCTGAAGATGCCCCAAATATTTAACTTGCTTTTGCAATAATGCACATTTCTTTACACTTAGTTTTAGCCCGGCCATAGATCTTCATTGTAGAACTTCTGCCAGGTTTTTGACACGTTCATCGAAAGTTCTACCCATCACTATTATGTCATCGAGGTATACCAGATACTCGTAAGTCTTCCAATACAGTCGCTTTAATAACCGCTCCATAAATAGCTCGAATGTGGCTGATGTATTGCAAAGCCCAAATGGCATAACTTTAAACTGCCATAGCCACCATTCGAGGTGAAAGCGGTTATCTCCATATCCTTATCTGCAATCTCTACCTGCCAACATCTGCCTTGCTGATCTAATGATCGCTGGTGCGTCCAGCGTGTCATCTATTCTTGGTAGCGAGTAGCTGTCCTTTTTAGTGACTTCGTTTAGCTTCCTGCCGTCTACGCAGAATCTTGCGCTGCCATTTTTCTTTTTAACTAAGACTACAGGTGAGCTCCAAGAACTCGATGATGGCTCGATTACACCACTCCTTCATTTCATTGACCAGCTCCTTAACCTCATTACGCTTCACTAGAGGTTTACTTCTGCGTACCTGTTTTATCGGTCTCACTTTGCCAGTATATTCTACCTTGATTTTTAGTTTTGTGGCGAAAATGCAGCTTTGCTTCTTTAGCAGCGTTTTGGTTTTATTTCTTTCGAGAGCTGCTAATCCTGGTCCTTGGCTGACATATTGGCAGGTTCAGGCAATTTTTGCTGTTTATAATTGCCTATACTGAAGCACATTGGCCTACCTCGGAATTTTCATTGCCTGATAGATTTAGTCTTAATCTCTGCTGGCTCTAGTACTCACAAGCGATTGAACTCACAATCTTCTTCTACACGTGCCCATATCAATTAATCAGGCTGAGGCGGTAATTTTTGTATTTGGAAAGCAACTAATCCTCTAGCTTACACTTGGTCTTGTAACCCACGTCAAGAGGTATATCTACATTAGGCCAAATCATCACCTGCTGCCCCATATTTAAATTGATGCCATTGACTATCACAAAATCTGCACCAATGATCTAAATATCGGTGACAATAAAAACATGGCTCACACTGATATAGTAACATTCACCTCTATTTTCACGTATACGGTAGCCGACACCCCCCAGGCAGAATGTTATTGTTCAGTTTTTTACATTTTCCCTTCACTATATCAGGTCTGATGAAAGACTGCCTCTCATCGGTGTCTATAATGAGGATGTATCATCTGCCATTTATATACCCGCACGCTATGAAATTGCTGTTCTTTTGCTGCATCATTGATATGGAGATTGTGATGCCCTCGTTTGTGGAATCTAGCTTTTGCTCCTTAGCACCAACTTGTTTTAGCTTAACGGTAACTCTTGTGAAGATTGCTGGTAGTTGACCTGATTATTATTTTTTGATGGTGAGACTGATCTTGACCTTTTGCGTGGAGCTTCACAGTTTCTCTAGAAGCGACCACTCTTTCCACAGCTAAAATTTGAGTTTCGCTCAACTAGAAGTCGCTTTACCACATCCTCGATTTTGTTATTTTCATCCTCTTTGTCTGTTACAACTTCCATATTACACATTTGTGTATTTCTGGCTTAGAAATTGTACGAACGCTGCACGAAGAGACAAGAGGAAGTTTTTAGAACGTCTAGCAAGAACAGCAGAAGAAGCAGCTGGACAGAATAACATGAGAAAACTACACCAGACGATAGACTATCTCATAAATAGAAAGCAGTCACTGATCGCAGTGGCGCAATTGTATCGAATTGTATAGTGAAGCACAGATGCAAAGATGCAATGAACATTTCGAGGAAATTACCAACGTAACGGAACAGATAAAGACATCGAAATGTACAATAACAACCCTGTGCAAAATACATTGAAAATAGCATGTTGCCCTCCCAGTTTGAATGAAATGAAAGAGGCAATAACAAAATTGAAGAATAATAAAGCTGCAGGCGAAGATGACTTAGAAGCGGCAATTTTACGGGCAGACATCACAACTAGAGCTGAAATACTACGTCCTCATATCACATCAGCATGGAAGGAAGAGAGGCTGCCATCAACTTGGAAGAAAAGCATCTCTGTGAAACTACCTAAAAGTAGCGACTTGAAAGATTGCAATAACTGGAGAGAAATTACTCTGCTTAACACCATATATAAGATACTAGCAATCATAATACAGGGAATGCTTCAGAGTAAACTACAGAACATATTGCGAAACGAACAGGCAGACTTGCGACCAAATAAAAGCTACGTAGACCAGGCCAACACCCTACGCATCATAATAGAACAGTCTCTGGAATGGCGTACACCTCTATACATACTGTTCGTCGACTTCAAGAAAGCCTTGGATAGCATCAAAAGGACTGCCATATGGAAAGCTTTGAAAAGAAAAGGAGTATCCCGGAAAAAAATCCGAAGAATAAGCAATGTACGAGAATGCCGACATCGCGGCTCTTCACAACGGAAGCATCAGCCAACCATTCTATACTAACGCTGGAGTAAAGCAAGAATGTCCACTTTCAGCGAAGTCTGTTTACAAAGGAAAGGTATAACATGGAGTCTCTCACGACAACTCGAGGACCTGAATTATGCAAACCATATTTGTCTACTCTCAAACAAGATCTCCAACATGCAGTCAATTATATGGCCTGGAAAAACTGGCTCGCAACTACAGGGCCAACCAATAGAGTATGTAGATAGCTTTTGCTATCTTGAAAGCACAATGGCAATAAATGTCGGTGCAGAAATAGACATGAATAACAGGCTTAACAAAGCAAGGTCGGCATTCGGACGATTACAGTCAGTATGGAGAAGCTCATACATATCCAGGCAAACCTAGCTCACAATATTCAACGCATGTGTAAAGTCAATTCTGTTTTACGATAGTGAAACCTGGCTTGTGTCTAACACTATCACGCAAAAGCTACAGGTATTCACTAACAAGTGCCTTAGAATCAGATGCAAGATATTCTGGCCTAACACCATAAGTAACATAGATATATGGATTTTAATAAACGAAGAACCCATACTGAAGCAGATAAGGCAAAGAATGTGGAAATGGATCCGGCTATACCTTAAGAAAAAATCCCAGTAGTATTACAAGGATGGCACTTGAGTGGAAGCCTCATGAGAAGAGGCTAAGACAACAGCAGGAAATCGTGTAAAATGGAAATGCTTTGTGAAAACCCTATGCTCCCAAGAGGAGTAAGGGGAAAAAAATTATGTTAAATAAAGTAAATGAAGCGAATTTGTTTTATAAATCCTTTATTTCCAAATTAACTTTATACACAATGTCCATCCAATTTATTTAACTACCTAATACAAAGATTTACTCAATTCTTAGTACTACGTTACTCTAAGACTTTAATTATAGTTGACTGACAGGAGAATGTCGCGGCTTTATAGTTCACTATCATCACTTTCGAATGTTCTAGTATGTTCTACAAACTACTATTTAGTTGCCGTTAATTCTAATATAAAGATTTGAATTACATATCTCACTCATAGTGTTATTGGTAACACAGTTCTAATAAATACACCCTTCGCAGTAGGATTGCCAGATTTACTATTGCAAAATTCTCGTCAATAAGTTATTTGTAGTTCTTGGTTACATATAATCCATACTAAAGGGTCCGCCAAATAAATTTTTTTTTTTTGAAAATGCTATAAAAAAACTCGTTATTTTCTCAAATTTTTTTTTTTTTATTTGAAAGTACAATCCTTCCGGTTAATAATGGAAAATAATTTCATTCAAATGGCTGCCTCGGTCCTACACGATCGGTCCAATTCTTAAGCACATTATCGATTGTGTGCAGCTGTATTTCACCAATGGCTTCACGAATATTGTCCTCTAAAGCGTTGTCTCTGGCTTGTTGGCGTAAACTTATCTTTGACGGACCCCACAAATAATAGTCCAACGGTGTCAAATCGCAGCTCCGAGGTGGCCAAACGACATCAGCTCTGTGGCTGATAATGCGATCTTCAAAACAGGGCGCAAAACATTGAGTGTAGCTTCGCCTGTGTGGCATGTAACGCCGTCCTGTTGAAACGAAATGTTGCTAATATTCTCCTCTTCAATTTTTGTGAACGATCGCCATTGACTGTAACGGTCACTCCTTGCTCATTTTCGAAGAAAAATAGCCTAATTATGCCTCTGGACCAAAATCCGCATCAAACAGTGACTCGTCTTGGGTGTATCGTATCGGCTTTTCAATGTATGCGTGCGGGTTTTCTGTGCCCCAAATGCGACAATTTTGCTTGTTTACCTGCCCGCCAAGATCAAAATGAGGTTCATCTGAAGATGATTTTTTTTTTGATAAATCGGCATCTTCTGTAAGTCGATCGCAGGCCAACTTAGCGAAGAGTATACACAACCATATTCGTTCAGCGGAAGGATAAAACTAATTATCTGTCAAATGAGACATGAGCTAAGTGTTACCATTCACGAAATAAGCACTAGTTGAAAAAAACGTTGGTTGGCGGACCCTATAGTAGATTAAAAAATAAAACGGCACTTATAGGATTTGTCTTTTTTTCCCTCGAAATTTGTCAATTTCGGATATTTTTCATTTGATAATATATATTAAAATCACTGAAATATATATCAAATTATATGGTGGGTAATTTTAAAGTTTAAATTTCAACCAGCGGTTATTTCGAATCTGGCATTCTATTCTGACACAAAATTGAGTATATTATCTGCACTGAACGAAATGAATAGATTTACACTTGAGCAACGTTGGGATTTATTGGAAATTTATCATTATTTAAAATCATCTTTTTGGATGAAGGTTATTTTCATCTTGGTAGGTACATTAATAAGCAAAATTGCCGTGTTTGGGGCTCAGAAGACCCAAACAGAAGTCAATGCACCCATTACGTGTGACTGTTTGGTGGAGCTTGTGGAGCGGAGTCATAATTGGCCCATATATTTCATATTTCGCAACCATTACGATGAATGCAGACACCTATCACACCATGATAACCGATTTTTTTGTGCCCGCTCTTCATGGTATTGATATGTGAACGATGTTTGGTTTCAACAGGATGGTGCAACTTGCCACACATCTTGTGCCACAATAGATTTATTGCGTCAAACGTTTGATGGCCGTTTAATTAGCCGAAATGGTGATGTCAGTTGGCCGCCAAGAAGCTGCGAGTTGACACCGTTGGACTGTTTACTGTGGAGCGCCGTTAAAGACAAGTGTTATTCCGACAAACCAGAGACAGTTGAGCATTTTAAGACCAACATTCGTGATGTCATTGCCGAGATACGACCCCATACACTTGAAAAAGTTCTCGAAAATTGGTCCTATCGAATGGGGTACTGTGAGGCCGGCTGCGGCAGCCATATGAATGAAATAATATTTCATTTCTAACCGGAATAATTGTACTTCACAACAAAAAGATAAATCTGGAAAAATTTCGAACCATTTTTGTTTTATTGCATTTTTAAATTTAAACTTTTAAATTACGCACCCTATATTTTCTAAAATATTTTAATTATATTTATTTACTCAAATATTACTTGTAATAAAAAACTTTACTTCGCTTAGTTTAATCAAAACACAAATTTTCGATTGAAAAACATGATTTTTTCTAAAAATTTGTTTTTATTTGATTGATGCAATTCTTTGTCGATTGATTCCAATATTGTTAGGTTTCGAGTCAAATTTTAATTTTGGTTCATTGGCCAACGCAGTGTGCGGCGCAGCGTAAATGCTCATAACAAGTCGCTAGCAATGCTGTGTGGTGATATCGCTATTGAAAATTTCCAGATGTCCCAACTGAAAAATTTGTCACGCCCATAAAAAAAAAAATTGAGCCCAATGGAAAAAAAACGGAACGGATTTGAATTCAGCGCATCAAAATCATTATATTCCATATAGTTTTATTTGAAGGCGTTTTTTGCTGTAGACCATTGTTTTTATTGGAAAGTCCTATTATTTTTTAGAAAGCCTTTTTATTTTTTGTTTTTATGATCGAAAAAAAAATTGTACACTGTCCGTCCTAATGTTTAAAACTATATTAAATTCTAATTTTTTCCATTTCAGCAAATGAAACACTATTAAGAACATTACTTAGTTACTGTTCTTTACATGGTGCAAGTGGAGGAGGCCTGGCTTCAGTACGGATGGAATTAGTACTTCTTCTCCAAGAGCTTCAACAAGAAAAAACCCAACAACAACTATTAAGTCCTTTACCATTTCCTACAACGTTGCCACTGTTAAGCGCTTGTGTAGCTGGAAACAAAACTGTTATTGCAGATCCTATTAAATATTTACAGGTAAATCTTGTAACATTTTTAAACGCGAATATAAAGAATATTTTAATTATACAAAAAAGTAAGGAAGTTCATTTCTTCAAAACAGATTTATATATAAAAATTTAACATAACTGAAAATTGACACAGCAAAAGTAAGGACACACATATAAGAATACTAAATATTTATTCTGAAAACTACAAACCCATCCAAATGTTTCTTTTTTTATACTTGATTGAATGGCCTCGATTATATAAGACAACTTTTAATTGAATGTATCAAGTGTTTCGCGGTTTCAAAGCTATTTTACTCCATTTGTCCAGAAGGAATTGTTTCAGTTGTGAATAATTTCGGATTTCAACATTTCTTACCAAAGTTTTCCAAATATACTCCAGATAGTATTGAGGTCCAGACATTGAGTAGGTATAACTATCATGTGTGGTGTGTTTAAAAGAAACCCCGTTTTCACTTTATGGTTTGTGTGCTTCGGGTCGTTATCCTGATAGAAATAGTAATCACCATCTAAACTCCGCGTAAACTGATTTTTAATATATTATGTTTTAACCTTTTTTAAAACGTTCGAGTTCGTTTAAATTGCGTTAAAATAAAATTAACATCACTTTGTTATTGTTTACAGTTTTATTTCCTCACTTATCTTTTTATCTTAATACAACAACTTATTACCCGTTTATACAACTCTTTTATTTATATACAACACAATTATTTTATGACAGCAAAACAATAATTACCGACGTGTAGGTAAAGCAGCCTCTTTATATGCCTAATTCTTTGAAAACTTCCCGAAATTTTATATCCTTTAATTCAAATGTAACATAAAGATGGTCGAATTGGTAGTGCTGCCAGATAACGCAAATATGTACGTCAGTGTTAGGGTGACACATAATTGCCAAATATACCAAAATTCCACAATACAGTTTTAAAGGCGCTGTTATGTGTTTTCTTTTTAGGCATTTTTATTTTCGTAGCAATAGCCAAATAAACATATTGGTCCGTTGTATTTTCCATAAATACCAATTTCCAATAGCCACCGAAAACATATAGCCCCATGTTATGACATATTCTCTTCCATGTTTAACTTTCCCCAACGTATTTTGGATTTAATGCCTTCCCTAGTCTACGCAACACTTTTAAACATCCAGTAGAGTTAAATATGCTGTATTACGGTTCATCAGTAAAATCAACTTAATTCCAGAGCCTACGGGTCTATTTAAATTGGGTTTTGAAAAGTCTATGCGCTTGTTTATGCTGATTTTATTCATGACTTGTTTTTTCCCTGATATATGTGACATTATGATGAATATTTAACGGCAGCACGACAAAAGCCTAGACATCAACCTTTGCCACTCTTGCCCAATTCAGGCTAATTTCTATTTTCTTGAGTAACAAAAAACAAGTTAGTAATGCCAATACAATACAAAATGTTGAATAAAAATTATTTTAACCTACTGAAACCGGTTTATTTTAGCTTCATCGGACCAAAGAGTCTTAAGTAAACCGGTTTCAGTCCGTCGGACAAGCCTGATATTGAGAAAAAGGACGTGACCCATCAAATCCATAACAAGTGCAAACAACTGCAAAACATGGCAGTGGCTCTTTAATGGCCTGGGAGTGTATAACGCTAAATGGAGTTAGACCACTTGCGAAAATTCACGAAACAATGCTCAAAGAGGATTCTTATTATTTCCATTAACCTTCCAGCTGCACTGGAAAACATGCAGGAATACTGCTGTAGGGTCAACTTTCAGCGTGATAAGGAGCCAAAGCATACGGCGAAAATCGTTAAAGAATGGATCAGCAACCAAGACTTTCAAGTTATGAAATGGCCAGCGCAAAGTCCAAACTTGAATCCAATTGAAAATTGTCGGGTTTACCTTAAAAAAATAGCTTTAGAACTGTACAGATCCCCCTAATGGAATCAATGTATTAAAATTGTATAGTTCAATGCCAAATCTCATGCACCAGTTAAAAAAAGCCAAAGGTTATTGGACAAAAAATTTTAAAATTAACGATTTTTTTGATGGGTGCAAAATTGAGTCAGTGATATGTTGTATTAAAATTATGTTTTATTTATATTACTTTTATTTATATTACTTTTAGTACTTTTAAGTCATAAGGTTATGACATTGACTTATTTTTGCACCATACTGTATATATAATATTATAAATAATATTATTAATAAATAAATACTGAGTTTTTGATTCACTCAATCGTTGCGAATATTTTCATTTAAGTGTACGATTCAAATCAAATGGAGTGAGTAAGCTATTTGTTTTTATAAAAAGAATACAAAACCAATTTTTTGAGTCGAGTGACTCAATTGATTTGAACAATTTTAATTTTGTTTAGCTGTCGAAAAAGAAATAATTTATATTATTTGAAATTTTTATAAATAAAATATCCAAATATTTCAAATGGAAAACATACTATCAAAATGCAGTTGGAAAATCTTTAATATAAAAAATAAATATTCACCAAAAATTTCCATCTGTACCTCTATGATGCATTGTATCGAAATTCGTGAATTAATTTTCAGGTTTCGTTCGTAATTATTCGCCCTAATTTGGTTTTGGCGGTCGGCTCTAATCGTTCCCTGTGGTATTGTGTGGCTTCTAAAGCATATATTTTAACATGTGTAAATTTTGCTTAAACAAACCATTGTAAACAACCAAACAGTAACTACTCGTGTATACAAAACGTACACAATTCTTAGACCCAACATTCTAACATAATGAACAGAAGCTGCTCCAACATTCCAACATAATGAACAGACGCTGCTCCAATATGACGGTTTCGTTGTTTACTATAGAGCCCGATAATGTTATATTTGAAATAATTACCTGATTTGAGAAAATCGAATTCAAAAAAATCATCATGTTAAAAAAAAACAGAAAATTCTTAGGGATATTAGTGGTCATTTCTGGAATATGTGAAACGACTAACATAATAGTGGTCTACTTAAAATTCCAAGAAATGTGCCTCTTTTCTCTAGTATTTCATACAAGTCCAAAACTAATTTTATTGTACGTGGATAGAGATTCTCAGAGGCAATTGGGAAAGGATTTTGCTACATGTTTGGATGGGGTTGGTCAGTTTGCTTCACACTATGGTTGAATCTCCAGTGACAGCAAGAGGAGCAAGGCGTTGTTTCAATTGCTATTAAGTATTCGTTTGGATGGATAGGGAGTTAAAGTGCGTCTTTGTTAATGTAAATTTCCTGTTAGCTAGGTATACGAGGCAATTAAGGGTGTTCTTTAATAGTTATAAACTATAGTAAATTAATTACCTCCAGGTAGTATATGATTTGAAGAGGATTCTTGTTTCGCTAGAAACTCATGCAAATCTTGTGGTTACTGTGAATCGGAGACGTGAGGGGACTATAAAAATAAAGAAGTCGGATATGCCAGATATGTTTTAGAGTAAATCTTATCTTAATTAGAACAATTGATACAAGTTTAACAATTTTTTTTTTTGTACCTACATACATAATACCATATGTACATACATAAGAAATTTATAATTAATTACATTATTTCAATTTATTTGGATTATTTTCAGTCTCAAACAATCGATATGCTTCATAGCGTTATACATTTTTCACCATTTTCGAACTCAGACACAAATGCGTTTTTTGAAATTTTTATTTTACGAGATCTTGCAGTAGCATTGTCATCTTGTATTTATCAATCACTTTGCGATTCTGAAAGCTTTGTTGTTAATTATTCTTCACAAAGTGGATTCCAGAGTCCAGGCATCGAAAATATAGCTAAGCTAAATTCCTCGTTTGAGTGTTCCCATTTAATTGGCAATGCTAATATAAACAATAGAAAGAGAATGTATTCAGCCGATGAACCAATGGTGGTATGCACAACGCCTTCAAAATGGCCTGGTGTCGCCAATTTAAGAGCTCTTTTGGCAAGTGAAAAAGATGAAGATATACCAAAATTGAATGTGCTTCTGTTAGAAAGCTTTATTGCGACATATGTATCTCTTGCAACTTATGCTTTAGTTACTTGCGACAGTCGAATTTTATACAGACTAGTCGCTCATAATTTTTCAACTGATACTTGGTCAACTATTTTTGGAGGTGGAATGAAAAAACTTTTAAGAAAGGCGACATGTGAAAATTATTCATCGAGTAACGGTATATCGGATAATCAAAATGAAGAAAATAGTGTGTGGAATACTGTCACATCTATTACAAAGCAACGTGTTAAATTGAATATGAAAATACTTGGAAACTTTGCCAATAATAACTCAACAACTTCTATGAAAGAAGATAAACCAACTTATCGTGAACAGTTTGTTCCTCCTGAAATGTCAATGCTTTCTTATTTCTTAATGAAACCCAAACATTCTGGTAAGTATATGGTACATTATATTATCTATATAAAATCCAAACAGCATCCTACTTATCTTAAGGCAAATATGTATGTATCCACATTGAGGCAAATATTCGGAGAAAAAACCGTTATTAAACTAGGTTTTTTACAGAAACACTTTATCGAAACATTTCTTAGAAAATTATTTAAAAACAAGTAATATGAAAAAAGATTATAATTAAATGATGTTTGTTCTCAGAATTTATTTAATTTTTATGCAACACATGCGATTATTTGCTTCAAAGGGGATGTCATATAATGGATTGTTAGAGTGACTATGGAAATTGACTAATGGGAAAGCTAAAACAAAATTTACTGTTTTACAATTAACTTTTTGTTATTTATTTTTTATTTTTAAAATTATAGTTGTTATTTCAAATCAGAAAAACTACGGATCATTTAAATTTCGCCATAACTTTCGTAAAAAAATATTTCATATAACTTTAGACAAAAAGATAAATGAAACTAGTTATTTCTGTATAATCTGTTTTTGTAACAAAAACAATTGTCATATTAACAACTCAACGCATCACCTAAGTGATTTACAAAATAAGTAGTTTACTCCCTCATGAACTCTTTTTATACTTTTCTTATCTAGAATGCTTTTTGGAGAAATTAGTGTAACTTTATATAAGTTTTTTTTATAATTTAAACCTTGCGGATTTGTACGTACTTATCATTAATTTTTGGTTAAAAAACTTCTTCACAACTCTGCATCAAATTACTATTACAAAATACATAAATGCTGACATATGTATACATTTTTTAGAAAATTAAGAAAATTAATCAAATGTTTGAATATCTTCAAAAAGACAAATTAATGGCATACTTTGTTATATAATTTTAATTTAAACTACTTTCATAGAGTTTAATTTTAAAAACTTCCACTAGGCGCCAAAAGTCTGCGATCTTCACTCAATTCATAGTTTTAATGCAAAAAAATCCATGAAATTTATTACTGTGTGTGCCGCTGCGGTTTAATAGGTAAGCCAGCCGTTTACCAATACAAACTTCTGCCGTTTAGAGAAGGCGTTAAACTGTAGTTCCCTTTCAATGAGTCTAAAAATACAATCGGATACAGCTCCCCCTTGTTCCACTTTGGATGTCGCGGCAATTATGTGTGTATGTAAATGTTCCTCATAGCGCAGTAAACGTTAACGATGCCAAAAAAAGTGTACACCATGTTTCAAGAAAAAAAAAAAAAAAAAACACTACTAACAACAAACAATACTTTTTAACGTTAAAAAAGCGTGCAGTTGTACACTTCAAATTACACAAACTGTCTGTCAAAGTAAGAATCTTTTCGGATACATTGTAGTCAAAAGTTGGGTAGTTTGTGATGCATAATTTCCAAATTGTGAATTGTGTGAGCCATTAACATTTTCTTTTCTGTTTAAAATATTAAGAATAAGAGCAAACCTTATTATAATTTCAACATAGACACCAGTAATTTGAGAAGTTGGCTCATGATTTGAAAAAAGCAATGGATGTATTGCCATTATTTGTATTTCCATATCCATATTTTCATCTGACATTTCTGCCTCGAGTTGAACACATCGTGTTATTTTTGCGAGTGAAAATTTATTGAGTTAATAAATAATAAAAAGTGTTAAAACTACATTCTTATTTAATTTTTCATTGTGATTGACAATGTTTGCTCAAAAAAGGAGAAAGTATGAGGGCAATAACCCTAAATTCCAGATGCCAAAAACCGACAGGCCTACAATAAGTTCCAGTAGATTTCAGCTACTGTCTGATGACGTGGTAAAAGAAACGATTGCTGTTAAGGAAAAAATTCCTCCTATAATTGTTGATTCCACGCAGAGTTTTTCTAACTTTTGATTGGTCTAATTGTTGAAAATTATATGCATCCTTAAAAAGATCTTTATATAACAACGCTCTACGTGTTCTGAAGGACCAAAATTCCGGTTTTATACGCACGAGATGAAGTACGCAAAAACTTTTAAACTGGTATTATTTAGTCTACCACAGGGCTGATGACCCAAAAGACCCAAATAGTCAAGAATATTTGGATATACATCATCGTTTAACTAACTTCCAAATCTAGGACTACCAATAAAAAATCTGCATTTTGTAACGCAGATGAGCATGACTTTTCTCAATTACCAAGGCGAGATCTTAGAAATAATACCCACAAGGTCCACGACTATGGTAACTTGAACTCAGAGGTAACTGAGAACTATAAGAACAATAATGATGACATCTCCAACGAAAAGCTTTTGGAAATATTATTTGATGCTGACGATGCTTTGCAGAGATGACAAACGACAATATCCAAGTTTTAGGTATGACGCTTTAACATTTACGTAATACATTGGAAAGCTCAAGGCACTACATACAACCCAGTCAACACCTGCTTAATTGGAATTTACTCTTCATACAATGAAAATTGATATTCTTCTTTTGAACCGTACCACAAATTTGAACTTGGTGGCTATAAAATTTATAGATCGATCCACTCTTAACGGAGGTGTTCTAATTGCAATTAAGGCTGATGTTAAGCATACTTTGTTTTCAAAAATCAAAGCAAATATTGCTGAGACAATATCAGTTCAACTGCGCCCGCTTATACTTACATAAGCATATAATCATAAGTTCACTCTGCCAACTTTAAGGCAGATTTTGGTTAACTAACATCCTTCCTTAAAGACTTCTTTCTATTTGGTAATTTAAACTGTATATTGTGCAACTCCGCCGTTAAAGAGCTCTACAGCCATTGTCTCCAATCCAGCTGCTACATATATTACCCGTTAAAGTATACTCGTTTTGGTCAAAACATCAGTGCAGTTCAGCCGTCTACAGTAGACATTCTTTTGTCGAACTCGAGTCTCCAGTTTTCGGACCTTGAGACACTTCCAAATGTTTTGCAGTCAGACCATGTAACGATAACTTGTTATTTATTGATTAGGGGCTTCAGCAACAATTAACGCTTTTATCCAAGCTTATAAATATATTTTCATTATAAAAATACATATGTCTCTAACGTTATCCTTTTCAAAATCACGAAGAGTGAAGTGTTCTCTAAATAAAAATATTTTTAATGTATAAATAGCTTAGACATCCAACGCACATGGTGAAAGGCACCTGGCATTCGTAAAGTAAACTTTGGAAACGCCTCTCCAAGGAAAACTAAAGCCAGCTGGAAAAGTTCTTTGTAATCGTCCCGGGGTTGCCCTTAAAGAAAGGGTACTGAAAGTATCTCAACTATATCAACTATATATATGAATGAATCTTTTTACGACAACGGCGGATAGACGTTGTGTTTATCACTAAAGGCCTGGTTAGCCAAACGTTGATGTCTTAAAAACGGAACGTACGTTAACGTACGTACGTTTGTGTAGTTAAACAAACGTTGAAAACGTGCTGTATGTCAAAAGATAATGTAGATAAAAACAAAACAAATTTTTTTTTGAAATTCTTTATTTTTCAAAATTATTATTTTATATAAATTTAAAATGTCAGTTGTACAGAATAGTGATGAGAGTTCTTAAGATGATACAAAATTTAAAAAAGTACTAAATAGGTTTAAATAGTATTTTTATAGTATTTTTATATTTTTATATAAAAATAATATAATTATATTTGTATTTATTTACAAATATAAATTATTACAAATCATATACAAAATTATTGGCAAAAAAGCTTATATGGAATATAAAGTTATTTATCAAATAAATGCAATTTTATAATTTTTTCTACCTGGTACACTATAGGCCAATTTAACAAAATTTTTTGTTTTTAATTTGATCTAAGAATTATTTAATTGCTTATCTATCACCTAAGAACGTATATTATAGCAAACTTTTTAATTTATTCCTTTTCCACATTACAATATACGTAGAAGCGCATAAAAAATTTCTAAAATATATTTTATATTTAAATTATAAAAAAAAAAATCTTTAAGCAATCGTTTTAAATTGCTCTTTTTAATTGTGTGTAAAAGTGCCAAAAAAGGGTACAAATTCCCCCATTTCATTTAATACACAAACAGACCATCACTGCTTTACAAACGTCAAGCGAACTTATTTAAACAGCTAAAGAACACAATTCTAATTCGTATGTGTGTATGTATGTATATTCTGTGTGCAACGACCAATAAGTATTACACACATGAATGTTTTATATTACACAAACAACATTTACTAAAAATAATTGCTTGTTTTCAACTCGTTTTGATGTTTTTCGACTCGGTTTGCGTTCCTAATTTTATTTTACAATCTTTTGTTTTTGATTCTTCTCTTATGATCCAAAATATACAAAATAATCAAAACTTAGCTGATAACTGGAGAAAAGAATCGTCTAGGCAATTTTGTTTTTGATTTTAAAAATTGTATTTAAAGCTTCACTAATATATTCCACAATATCTCAAATTTGCTTCACTTAAGAATATAGAAAATACAAGGTTTGTGCTAAGGAAGAACTATTGCTTCATTAAAAAATAATTTAATTTATTAATGTTCAAAGTTTGCTTAAATATTGAGGAAAATAAAAAGCTCTTCTTTTGTATACATCATTCATGTTATAAGCGTACAATGTTAACTTCAATCTAAAATGAGTAATAAATCACTTAATTGGAATGTTCTCCTAAATATACTAATGTGTTTTTTTCCCAAGTCAATTTTCAGGGTTTTTGCCCCCTAAATGTAATTTTCCGTGTTTTATACCAATTCGGTGTTCTTTGTTAAAGTTATGAGTTTGAAGACGATCAACCCAAAGTGCTAGCTTTCCTTCAGGTTTAGCAGAAAATGTTTGCCATATAGTCGTAAGTACTTATGGTAATGTTTTATGCATTTCAGTACTGCTAGTAGCTCACGTCGATTCTCACAATAGTTCCGTTCAGACTTTGACAGCGTGAGACTATAGCGTGCGGCTTATACTACTTTTTTATTTCCCCTGACCTGACCACTTGTGAAAGTGAACCATCAAGACCATATCCGCTGCAACACACAAAAGATCTCTTAATGTCTGCAACGCCTTTTTTTGTGACTCACCCCAATGGTAAGCTTTAGATTTCTTAGGAGCTTGCCAGCTTGCTGCCACCCTAAGGCACAAAGCGTCTGTAATATGTGCAGAGTCCCAAAATAATGCGTAATTCGTGAAGATTCTAGAGACGAGGCCAGACCTTTACTGGTCGTATTTTATATTCATCCGTTGAAATGTCATCTGCTGTAACAAGATTTTATGGGCATCTATATTACTTGTCTTTGGAACAATGCACATTTCTTTGCGCTTAGTTTTAGTTCAACCGTTGATATTCGTTGTAGTTCTTCTGACAAGTTTTTAAGATAATTATCGAAAATTCTACCTATCATTATTGTGTCATAAAAGTACATAAGCCAAGTCTTCCAATGAAGACCCTTTAGTACGCGCTCCAATGGAGCACAATGGAGCCTCTAATGGAGCACATTGGCCTACCTCGGAATTTTCACAAATTAATTTTTCATTGCCTGATAGGTTTATCCCTTCCACTGGAACTATTTCTTATTTACTGGATTTGGCGAGGGCTTTCGCTGATAATGAGTGCATCTTAATTTTTGCTGGCTCTAAAAGTTCAATCGGCTGTCCTCAAAATTCCCCTCAGACGTGCCCATATCATGATTCAGTCTGAGGTGGTAATTTTTGTCTTTGTAAAGCAACTAATCTTCTAGCGTGCTTGTATCCCACGTAAAGAGGCTTATTACATTACGCCAACTCATCACCTGTTGCCCCATATTTAAATTGATGCCATGACTATCACAAAATCGGCACCAACCCCATCTACAAGATCGCTGACAATAAAAACCTGGTGAACACTTATGTTGGATATAGTCGCATTCACCTCTATTTTCCCATACACGGTGGTCGACACTCCAGGAGCGGTCCGTAGTATGATATTGTTGAGTTTCTTACATTTTCCCTTCACTATATCAGGTCTGATGATAGACTGCGTCGTACCAGTGTCTGTGGTGAAGATGTGTCATCTGCCATTTATATTTGGAGATTGTGGTGCCACGCTTGTTCCTTAGCGGTAGCTCGTTTGAGTTTAGCGGGGACTCGTTGATTGTTGGTAGTTCACCCGTTTATTATTTCTCGGTGGTAATACGGATCTTGACCTTTTGCGTGGAGCTTTACAATTTGTCTTAAATTAAATTTGGACTTCTGCTTAGCTAGGTGCCGCTTTACCACATGTTCTATTTTGTTATTTTTATTCTCTTTCTCTGCCTCAACTTTAATATTGCGCACATTGTGTATCTGTGGTTTAATATCCTGTCACGCTATCTCCAAAGGTTGTCTTTTGTGTAGTACAGTTAGCTTAACATCATAGTCTTATATGCCATTGACGAAGGCTTCAGTCCTGAGATGATCTACCAGTGGATGACTCCCCTAGATAGGTAAGCTGCACCAACCTCTCGACTTCCATTACAAAAGCTGGAATTGAATCTTTTTCCGTTCTGCACCTTAATTCCATACGATACAGATTTCATTTGTGCTCATCACCGAATTTACGTTAAAGATCCACCATTAAGTCGTTGTAGTTATTTCTGCAGCTGGCTGTCATGGTTTCTAGAATTTCTGCTGCAGCACCAAAAGCTTTTCGTTGTCAGCTCTAATAGTTTATCGTACTTCAGTAGAAGTTTCCTCTAGTTTCGTTTCAAATTTTGCAAGAAAAAGTGGTTTTCTGCTCTAGAAGTTTTTTGTACTTAAGACAATACTGGCATTTTTTTCATCATCTCAAGCTCATACTCACCATCAAATTCATAACTATCAGCATTAATGTCAGGTCATTGAAAATCATCTAATAGACGCTTTTGTACCACGGTTTTGTTACCAGTTGTTGACAGCTCCAACTTAAGTATTTAATTTCCGTTTGAACTTGTCCACTTTTAATTCTTAATTTTTTATTTATTTATTTAATTTTTATTTACTTTATTTTTAATTATTTTAATTTTATTTTTTTATTTTATATAAACAATTCCACTTGTTACACCAATGTTTCGTTTTAACCTTTTTAAAATGTTTGAATTCTTGTATATACTACAACGCCCTACGGTGCGTTATTATGGTGCAAAATCCACGAGTTTTCCGTCCATAATTCTGGTCTCTTTCGGCGAATTGCTTCACACAAACGTCTCATAACGCCCAAATGATCTTTGTTTACTGTCTGGCCTTCTGGAAAAAGTTCATGAAGCACTACACTGTTGAGCATTGCCTTCTTTTTTGACTGAAAATGGTTTCGGCTCATTTGATGAACGCCATTCAACTTGCCTGATATCTGATTGCGTGTCGTACTCATAAACCCACGTCTCGTCCCCAGTAATTATCGTTTTGATGAATGTGTGATCAAATACAACCTCGCAAATCATGTCTTTTGCGACTTCAAGACGGTCTCTTTTTTGCATGAAATTATGGTCTTTTGGCACCAACTTTGTTACTACACGACGGAAACCCAAATCATTAACCAAAATGTCTTTTAAAGTCCTCCGGTATCTCTCTGATGGTTAATATGCGGTTATTGACCGACATTTCTTTTACATTATCAATGTTTTCGTCGGTTTTGCGATGTCGATGGTCTGCCACTGCGTTCATCATCTTCGATTGACTCACGACCACTTTTGAACCACTCGTATCACTGGTAAACGACAGTTTTCTTTAGAGGATTGTTGCCGAAACACTTCCATGATTTCCAACGTTCGTTGTTGCAAATTTAAATCCATTTCCGAAATTGTAAAAAATCGCCAACACTTAGAGGTAGATGCACTCTTGGCTGCGTAGCGTTTGCAAATGTCAAGCTATATCACTAAGATTTACCGGGAATATCAACAACAGATGTACCAAAAAAAAAATCGAAACGACCAAGGTGGTATGTAATTAATATAATTATATAATTTTGTTGGTAATCTTATTTTATCTCATCTTATAATATGTTGTTAATGAAATTTCGGGTGAAACAACCAAAATAAAAAAATGATTGTCAGTTTTTGCTTCCCACTAAAAAATTTACTGCCCGCGAATTTGTTAACGCTAACAGATTGTATATAATGCTAGCTGATAAACTCTTCACAAATTGCCTTTGTATCAAAATATGGTAGACCAAATAAAACTAATTTAAAAGCTTAAGCGTATTTTGCCTACTTTCACGTGTTTTACATTTTGCTCTATTATTGCTACATTGTCATATATCAAAGAATTGATATTTTGAAATTACTAAATAAAAAATAAATAAATACATATCATCACACAAAATTGTATAAATCTTATGAATCTTTTCGAAAATAGTTTATTAAATTGTAATCAAATTACTAAAATCACAGAACTAAGAAAAAGTTTTCTAGAACCCTCTATAAATGAACTCTCTTACATTAAACTAAGTGTGCAAAAAATTACCAAGTTTCGATTATATTATTGCTGCATCTGCAGCATCAAAAATGCCACTGCAAGCCTTAATTTCGCGCTGTAAGGCTGCAAAATCAGAATTTACAGAAATGATATTATACGATGGTGATATTAGTAGTTAAACGATCTATTTTCTGGATATCAGAAGCTGTATAAACAACTGAAAAATTCAACATCACAAAGTCTGATGGAAAATTATTTTGCTAAGCTTGACTTGGCTGACATGTGGTTGTAATAAGATGGTGCAACATGCTAATAGCACGCATAACAATGGCCCATTTGAGAGGCGAGTTCGGTGAACAGTTTATTTCACGCTTGGGGCCGATAAATTGGCCACCTAGATCGTGCGATTTAACGCCTTTAGACTCTTGTCTATAGAAACAAGTCCACAACGGTTGACGCACTGGAAGCCAATATTGAAGAATTTATTCGAGAAACACCGGTCAAAACTAGTCCCATCGTATGAACCATTTGAGGCGTAGCCGAGGTCAATATTTACCTGAAATCATCTATAAACATTGAATTATATATGTAGATCGTTCTATCGACTCAAATAAGGATTAAAAAATCATGCGATACATACTAGAGCAAAAAATATTAAAAAAAAACCTGCAGAATTCTTTTTTTTTTTTTTTTGCTTACGTATTTTTTCCAATTATAGCTCGATATAATTTGAAATAAACCGAAGTTTATACACAAATTTTTTTTAATGCCTTTAGACTATAAACATAAAATATTCGTTTATTTGCTATATTATATTAAACAATTTCAGATTGTGATGAGTATGATACAGATGATCCATATGAATCAGAAGAAGAAGATGAAGAAGATGATGGAATTAGTACCAATGCCAAAATGAGCAGCAGAAATAAAGATAATAAAGAGCATTTAGATCCAATGTCGTATTCGTGGTGCATTTTAAAATCGGCTTTCATGAAGATATTTGTAAAATATGTTCAAGATTTTATTAATATATCCGGAATCGAGCTTCAAGGTAAGTTTATGTGAGCATTTGAAGATTCGTAAATAAAAACTTTTTTGTTTAGATTTGCCAGTGCTAAGTCCATTATCACACGAAGTTCTAAGAACCTTAAATCGATGGCAAGATGTCGCGCATAAAATTTTATATACTAAAGGTCCACCATCAGATGATTATATTCCAGGTGAGATAGTTATACATATTTTTCATAACATTCAGTTTAAATTAATTGTCAATACTTTTATATTTAGGTTGCATGTTTAATAGTGGAGTTCCAGGGTTATCAATTCATAGATATAGAGCTATTTTAAATAAAGACAACACTCCTTTTGCAAAAACTTCTTCTTCTGGTCCTGTGCGACGTTTATGGAATTATCTCGTACGTCAAGATGAAGCTCAAGAAGTATTTATTAAAGCAATATTTGGTAAAAAAATGGATAACAGTAACAAAACTGATGAAAAATTTTACGATACCACAGACAATGGTAATGTGTATATGATATAAATTAAAATAACAAAATGTTACTTTTAAGTGTTTATATATGTATATATTAGTGTCCTTGGAAATGCTGAGACGGTGCTAGCTATTTGTCTTCCACTTTACTTAAATATAACTTATGTGAAATTTTACGTTCCTACGACTACTCTTTGCCCAAGCGACGGAACCTTAATGTGTAAAATAGATGTTTTTACAATGATCGCACTATTTTTGGACTTGAAAATTTTCGATTTATTTTTAAAATATTTTTTTGCCCATTCTCTTCTATTAGACTTAAAAATATCTCATGTACGATTTTACTTCCCTTCGACCACGCCTTCCCTAAGTGACGGAACTTTAAAGTGTGAAATATGCGCTTTTTTCAATGATGGTATTATTCTTGAAATTGAAAATATTGATTTCGTTTATTTTTATGATTTTTCGATATATCTTTCTATTAGACCCAGAATTGCCAGCAAATTTTTCGTAAAATAACTACGCATACTAAAAAAAAAATAAGATTTGTCTCTTCACGTTAAAAAGATCTAGAAAAATCCACACTCTTTTTAGTTGCTAAAATGTAAGGAAAAACAATAGTTATAAGAAATTACTTTTATTCGAATGTCTTTTAACAGCCGTATTCATAGAAATCTTAGTTTAGGTTTTAAATTCAACTTAGTAAAAATAAAATACAGTGAAATTGGCCCACTTTATGCCAATGACGTAGTCTTAATAAGTTTATGAAATGAAAAGGAAACACAAAACAAAAGGACTAGATAAATAAAACTAATACACAAAGAATACAAACATAAATTCAACTATATTTTTTAGAAAGTTAATATTATATAAAATATAAAAAAATTCATGCCACAGTGGAAATTCTAAATAAGCCACAAACGTAAAATAACTTTTTTTTAATATGTAGTTGGAGATCCACTCCGACGAATAACCAATTGTAGGTGTTTGGGAATAGACTCAGTGAGTTTCTTCCTGTATTCTGAGCGGGCTTGCTTTTTCCCACTCCTCCAAGAGATCATTTTTCAAGTAATTTTGTTAAAAATAGAATGTTGTTTTTTTCCATCTCCAGTTTCTGGTATAAATTTTCTATTATATTTACATAAATCTCGGGTTTAGGTTTGATCTCTTTAAGGCAATTATTTAAGAGCCATTTCTTAATAAAAATGAAAAGGGTGTTTTATGCCTAGTTTCTCAGCACCCTGTTCAAGGTTGTTTGAGGTTTGTTGTCATAAATGCTATCTTCATTCTTTAGTTCGATCCTAAAAACACAAATTTAGTCCTATTTTTGTTGCTTTTTATAAATATTAAAGAGAAAAATATAATTCATTGGACAAAATACAATTTTAAATATGTAACAATTATTTCTTACTGAAATTATTATCAGAATATCTTACTGAAATTATTATTTAAGTCTGCTTTTACACTAGAAAAGTTTTCTATGCAAAGTCTTGAATTTTATGGCGAAAAGAGAGGAGAGGGGGTACAGACTTCGCGAATACAGACAGAATGTTTTTTAAGTAAAAGTTATTCATTTTATAGAAAACAACAACAAATACAAACAAACAACAATTGACGAACAAAAAAATACAAAATTTTCAAAGTAAACTTTGCAAGTGTCAAAGCAAAAAATGTTTTAGAGATATTTTAAAAAACTACAAATTAAAGTTTATAAATATAAAAAAGCACAAGTATTATCTGTAAATTGGTTTTTTACATATATTTCACATTCCAGCAAATTATCAAAACAACAAACAAGCGCTTAAATATAATTACAATATACTGTTTCTCGCGACGACTGTTTGAAATCTATGAAAAAAATACAGATTTTTGGATCACGAATATATTGCCTTAAATGCAGTGGACCTCCGAAACGTCTCGGATAATGAAAATGTCTTCGAAAATATGAATAAAAAAGCAGACTCAATATCGTGGTACTTTTCAATTTATTGATGACAAGTGCTAGCAAGCATGGATATGTGCAAGTTTTCTACAAGGCAACTGCTACCGCCAATAAAGTAAGAAAGGTACCAAATTTGGAAGAATTTGGTATTAAATCGAACCACGATCCATTAAATGCGAAGAGACTACCGTAGAAAGAAAGCCAAGAATTTAATTGATGAATTTAATGTAGTTGATTTAATATTACATTTTAAAATTAGTTTAATGTATTTTATTTATTACAATACAGATTCGTCTGAACTGGTACGGCAAACTCCTTCCAGATATTAAAGGAATAGAGAAACAAGATCGACTGTCTGTCGCTGTGGCCAGTGAAAACATGGAAAAATTGCTAAGCATTCCTTAAATAAAGAATTCTTCCGGGGAAAATATAGCTGACGCCACATTAAATTTTTGCGAACTGGGCACTTGAGGGATTAGTAGAAATTATATCTTCTGACACAACAGCCACTAATACTGGGATTAATAACGGCGTTGCATATCTAGTTGAAAAAAGTTGGAACGAAAACTACTTTTTCTTCCATGTTGCCATCACATTAGCGAATTGTTATTAAGGTTAGAAAACTAAAATTGGAAAAACATCTGGACCAGAAGTTCTTTTTAACCGATTTGCTAAGTATTGCAGCGAGCAACTTCAACTTTCGACAAAAAAGTTCAACGGAATTTCATTTCAAGTGGAATATGTAAATAATTTTTGCTTAAATGCGTTAAAATGTCATTACGTGCGTGTGGACTATAAAGAGATCAATTAACACTTCACTTTATTGTAGAATATATAACAGATTTTTATAGATTTTCGGTTACCTGGTGCAACATCATATGCAAGATTTATGTCAAAGTGTATTTATTGCTTGAAAATTTTATTTTCGCAAACAATTCAAAATGACAGCATCGGAATTGAAATGTCTTCACAGTATTTGTTTATTCCTAATAATTATTTGTTTACCTTATTGTTTCCGATGTGTGAATGCTATTGAAGCGATGAAGCAGAAACTTAATCTTATACAAGAAGCTGTTTCTTATTTGGACAAAGAGGTTTCCACCACATTGTTGTAAAAACTAAGGGAACACTTGTGGTACTTAGTGGAAGAAACTGTTGTTGGCCTTTCATTTTTTGATGAAAATGTTCTGTTGGAAATAAAAAAGAAAATGGCCAAAAACTTAATATCGATAATGAAGAAGTATCGGTAAGAAATGTAACAAAGATTGACGGGCGAAGAGATTTTTTACTCGATTGTCTATAAATGTATCATTTTTAAAATTCGACTCTTCAGAATGGCAGATAAGAAACGATTATTGTGCTGGTAAACGAGTCTGTCAACATTCGCACCCAGTGAGCGATGTAGCAGAGAGAGCAATTAAGCTTATAACCTACTTCAATCGCTCTTTGACCTACGATGATGGAAATAATCAGCTGCTTCTTCAAGTTGTTGAGCACTACAGCTAATTATATCCATCTCAATAAATTTACTCTCATGAATTAGTTACTATGAATTAATAATCCAATTTCAATATGTTTATTATTATTATTTTTTTTACCCATTTTGTTTACTTTGGGCCCCACTACGCACCGCCGGATCGAGCTTAAAAATTAAGACAACATTTATGACAACAATTCTCAAATAATAGATAACGCATATATTAAAAATTAACAAACAAAAAATCCCATACAAGCTGTGACCAGTCTAACGTACATATGTTACAAAGAGAACAATCGTGCAATCTCCGCATCAGTTTTGAGCTAGCTCGTAAAAGATACATTCGTTGCATTTTCCATGTACTCATTCAACAACAATATCTACTGAACAATATCTATTGTCTTTCTGATTTATTCAAAGCAGAGAAATTTTCTCGCAATAAAAAAAGAAATAAAAAATAATGCAATATTGTACAATTTTAAACATCTTGTTCACACGTTTAGTAGGTATGCCCAAAAATTAATTTAAAATAGAAAAGTTGTATTTTATTATAAGTTTTGAAAAAAGCTATGTGGAAATTAAAAGCAAATATTGAAAGATATCATAAATTATGTATGTAATTAAATATACAGTGATTCCAACACTTAATCGGAAAAATTTTTTTTCTTATATAAGTCCTCTCTAACCTTAAAAAAATTTTAATTATGTAGATTTATCGGAGTCTTATTTATTCTTCAGATAATTTATCTTTATGAATAATTTAAAAACCAGCATTTAATCCAAAACTAACTGTAAATTTCAGTATAAAAACAAAAATAATTCCATTTTGTAAACGGAATTTTATAATTTATTAGCTTATTGGCAAACCACAACAATATTATTTATCCCAATGTTGCGTGGTACAAATGTAATGTGGATCACTACATCCCGAATCCAATGAGATGTACAAATTGCTAAAAAATTAGGTCACACCAGGAATGGGTGCGATGGTAACCCGACCTGTCCCATATGCAGTTTCCCTCCACATGATCCCGACAGCTGTACGCGAATGCTCTGGGAACCATTGATCAGCTGACAACAACTGTCCAGCTGTCCGTTATGTCCAGATAAAATAATTTTGAAAATAAAAACGAAAAATTATTGCAGCTTGGGCAAAGGCCGCCGTAAATATAGAGAAAATAATCCTTCTCTAACTAAATCTCATAACAACCTCAGTAACCTCAGGAACATCCACATAACCCATTTAACCTAATATGAACACCCCAACTTCCTCACATCAAAACTTACCAACTAAAGCAAAAGAAATGGAAAACTCGACAACCTAAAGTCACAAAAAAACAACTATTACAACTGAAAAAATAACCATAAACAAAATAATCCTACAATCTATTTCACGTCACCAATTTAAAATTTAACTCAATCATTAATAGCTAATAATGATTATTTTATCCCAAATATCGATGAAGACGAATTTGATGGAATGACAACGGCACCTTCACCATAATTTTATAAATTTCTAATCTTTTTCCACACACCCTATTTCATACACAACTTACACGATTCTATACATATATTCGTTCATTTGCATTAACATGTAGTTTACAATTTTACAATGGAACATCAAGGGCTTTAGCAATCACTATCAAAATATTCAACTACTCATAAAGGAAATGGATCCTTGCTTTATATTGCTGTAGGAAACTCACTGTTCCCACAACTTTACCCCTATCCCTCCAAAGAATTATACTTGTAAATTTGTCAATTCACCACAAATTAATACCTCAAAACAAGGTGCTTATAAAATCCAATATTCATCATATTGTTACGAAATGCAAAAAAAAAAGTTCACCACGCCAGAGCTTTAACGTTTTAAAAAGGTTAAAACGTAACAATATGTTAATACCAGTTAACTCCACATATAACATGAAATTCACCATTTTGTCTTTCTACATTCCACCCAACCAGAACATCTCTATAAGTGAAGTTAGTAACATCTTATCATCATTTATGACTCCATTACTAGTGCTTGGAGACTTCAACGGCTGGAACACCATGTGGGGCTTCGTATCCATTAATAAACGAAGTTTCATACTAGAAAACATCATACTACAAACTGGCCTATGCATTTTAAATGATGGCTGCCCCACTCACTTTTCCTCACACAACTCTCACAAGTATAGATGTCTCTTTTTTGCTCGCAAAGATCTGCACAACAGCGACCATTTTCCCATTAAAATCACAATAGAACTATCAGAGGACGCCTTCATACCAATCAGGAACAAAAAATTTTGCTTTATCTGGCTAATTGGAAAAGATTTGCTAAGAGCAGAAATCGAAATCTGCAACCGGATTTCTTGTCCAACGAATTCTTCCAGCAACAAAGATGCCGCCGTCATTACTAAGGCAATTCGAACTACAGCTAGTGCACACATTCCCCAATCAAAGCTGATCATCAGAATCACCCCGAATAGCCCTCTTCCCTTCGTTAAGGCAATAGACAACGCCCATGAAACATTTATCGACCCATTAAAAATCGCTGATCCACTTCATCTTTCAATTCAATTAAATACTCCTTCTTTAATTCAATCGTTAACTCCACGCAGGACAAAATAGTTAGCTTCTTAGAAGAACCCATCACTATATCCGAATTGAACAACTAAGTAAGGTAAAGGGAAAAACACCTGGACTCGACCGTACCTCCTACCCAATGATTAAAGCGTTATCACAAGTAAGGCCAAACTATTTCATTTATGCCACACCACATTTCAAAGTGGCCATATAATATAATATGCTATAATAGTATCTATACCGAATACCAAAAATACTTCTTCAATTAGCGCATACCGCCTTGTGCCATTGTCGTCGTGCCTATCTAAAATTATCGAACGGATCATAGTCACTAGACTTGAATGGTTTTTAGAAAATAAAAATCTCATTGCCAAGGAGCAATTGTCTTTCAAAGCTTACAAAGGTTGCGATGATGCACTATAACACATTGATTATTATATCACAAGGGCGCTCTCTGCTAAAATCTACAACTATTCTATCGATCGATTTTGGGAGAGCATTTGATAGAATCGGCTCCCATGTTGTTTAGACCATTTTAAAATCATGGGCAATAGGCCCAAAAATATTCAATTTTGCCAATTCGTTTTTATAAAACAGACGTTTCAGGGTAAGAATGGCCAGCTGTCCAGAACAGTCTCTCTGGAAAATGGTATTCCGCAAGGGTCACCACTATCAGTGATACTATTCCAAATCGCTTTAATGAAATTAGCAAAATAATTAATGCGAACCGTTTTGTTGATCACGGCTTATATGCTGATGACCTATATACACTGCGCAGGAAGAATAGCAACAACGAATCAAATAACATCCTACAGAAAATACTTCACGATATTGAAACCTGGGTCAATTACTCTGGCACTAAAATGTTAAAAAATTGAAAATACTTGGTCTTACATTTTCCCAAAATTACAACTGGAAAGACTATTTTCTTCAAATTAAGAGCCCTCCAACTTCACGGGTGAACATAATACGCTATTTATCCAATAAAAGTTTCGTACACTTTTATCTAAATTACGGTCTTTATTTATATGGGAATAGAAGTAAATCGAATATCAACATAATAAAAACTATTTACTATCAAGCTGCCAGATCCAGTGTCTACGCTTTTCGAACAGCTCCCATAGAAAATATACTCCATGAGGCTAATCTTCCTTCCATAACTGACAGAATTTACGAAATGAAAGCCAGATTATTACCTAAACTCCTTTACAGCACTAATTCGATCCTTGATGACGATATCTCCTCTGTCACTAATGATGCAAAGGCCAAGCGGTTTATGCCTGCAATAGCTTTATCATTATCATTATGCTCTGATCTGAACATTCTTCTATCTAGAATTTAATACCTTATAAAAACCCCTGCTTGGAAAAATATTGAATCCTGCTTCGATTTGTCATTAACCGAAGACAATAAAAATTACACATTAAAATCCGTCTTCCTTAATTTATTGGCTTAACGAATAGTATTTAGTTTAACGGAAAACTGATGGCGTTTTCTTTACACGTATGGCACTAAATCCCCTAACAACATTCCAGCTTACGCCATTGTGAACGACGTCGGTGAAACCTTTTACTCGATATACGATTGATATTAGGGAACAAGAAGAAATTCGTTATTTTCTCTGATAGTCTTTCAGTATGGAAAACGATATGTAACTCATTCAAAAATAAATGGACTACAATAAACAAAATCAGAAACGTCCTCACAATAAATCACAATATTTTAAAAATACATTGGATATCCAGCCATACCGGCATTTTCGGCAATGAAAAGGCTAATATTGCCGCAAAGTACGTTTCTTGCGCTCCAATTATCTCGGACTCTACCCTTGAAAAATCTGATATCCGCAGTAACTTTGGAAATCTTATGAAATTGAAGCTCAAACAGAAGTCACTAGTTATCCCCATTACTCCACCATTATCCCAATCTACTTTACAACTGTAAACAAGCAACGGATAAGAACATTCTCAAGACTACACTTGGGGTATAAAATTTCGCACCAATGGCTTTTGAAGCATCCACCTCAACCACCATCCCGCAATAGATGCAACTGCTACCTGACAATAAATCATACCTTATTGGAGTGCCCACTTTACTTTCATACAGACGAAAACTCTTTCGAAACACCTCATCATTAGATCTCCTTAAAGAACCTAGCTCCATCAATATTATCAAAATTCAGAATTTTATTGAAACCAAACTACTAGTCATTTAAACCTACTAAAGTTTACAAACTAATTTATATATGTAGTTATTTACATACATGCATGTACATAAATTAAATTTATATTAATGATATTACTTGTGTAACATCTTAGTATTCATTTATAAACAGAGCTGATGGCTTTAGTAGCTGGTGCTCTTAATTTCTTTAATCCTTGGATTTAATCCTTTAGCTTAATAACTAAATAAATAAAACCCTAAAATATTAATTACTAATTACACTGGTCTACAGCAAAAAAAGCCTTTAAATAAAACTATATGGAATATAATGATTTAATTTAATTTTCATATCCGTTTTCAGTTTTTTTCCATCGGGCTCAAATTTTTTTAGGGGCGTGGTAAATTTTCCGCCCTAAAAATGGTAGTTATGTCAATATATATCATCATAACTTGAAAAGGACTGATTTTAATGCGAGTACCGGCAAATGTTTAGGAGCAAAATTTCCTATAAATCACCTGAATACAATTTTCTTGTATTTTCAACAGTTTCGGAGTTATTCATTACTTAGTTGCGAATTTTTTTTTTAAGTAATGTTTATAAACATTATTAATTTGGGAAGTTATTGTATGGTATTGTGACTTAAATTCCCCACAGATGTGCCAGAACAAATCTGAACAAGACCTTGACAAACTGTAATCTAAAACAAAAATCCATTATTAATAAGCTAACTCTATGCGTAAATTTTGTAAAACAGTTACCAAAATAAAAATATATAGAACGGAAATAGTCCTTTGGGTACTTTTTAATATTAAATTTTGGTTTTGATTAAATCAAATATCGGATAGGATTTATTTTTCGGTTTCGCAAACAAGTTTTGAATGATGAAAAAAATTGTGTACTGGATTTTTTTACCACAATAATAAAAAAATCGTATGCTTTAAACATTTTTTACCTACCATAGCTTTTCAAAATTAGGCACCAACCTTTATGGGTTATTTTACTTACAACATATCTGACTTTCATTTAAATGCTTAAAATGTAAGATCTATATTGTAGAAATTTTTTCATAACTTTTTGGAGATAAAAAAAAAATCCACTAATTTATAGGAAAGATTTTGTTCGCTAATTATGGTCAAAGTTACGTACCTTCATTTAATTTTGAATAAAATCAGCAATAGCAAAATCTTGAAAATGATTTATAGCTTATTTTATTTTCAACATTTGAAGCTTTAATTAAGTGCTTAACTTGACAAATTTTCATTCTGAAAAATTGTTATTGTTTTTGCAAAAAAATTGCTCTAATTTTGCACAAAAAAAATTTATTCGGTAGAAAATTATGTTATTTGTAGCCACGCCCATAAAAAAAAAATTTGAGCACGATGAAAAAAAAAACTGAAAACGGAATTGAATTCAGCGCATCAAAATCATTATATTCCGTATAGATTTGTTTAAAGGCGAGAAAGTTTTTTGTTTTTTGTAGACCATTGTTATTTACGCATATACCATACATACGTTTGTTAAATGTATGACAAATTACAAATAATTTTAAATCGACAGTACCCGAATGCAATATAAATATAAATGCACACAAGCTGAAGGCCTTCAAGCAACGTTGGATAAGTAAGAAAATGGAAGTTTTTTTTATCATTTCTTTATTTGTTATGCTTTCTCAATTCTTATTATTTTGATTTCACATTTAATCTCTTTATAACATTTATTCTAAAAACAAATAACAAATAAATTTTATAACGGTCATGAGCTATTCGTGGGACTTTTGTCCCTTATCAACTCATACGAAGGACTGCTATATTTGCCGATTTTTCGAGGAAATGTAAAAACACGGCAACTTTATTTGTTTTAGTAAAATTTACAATTTTTGAGAACACTGAAATACTTGCTTCATATATTATAACCAAATGTTTTTAACTCAACGCATAATCGGACACAGTAACGTATGAATACTTAAAATACAATAATCGGCCAATTAATAACAATTTTCATAGCCTTTGTAATCTAGAACAGACATACTTCCGGCTCTATGGAGTTCAATATTTCTAAGAGTTACTTTAAGCCAGCATTGGCAACCCACTGGGTAATATAATTAAACCACCCGGGCACCAACCACCAGGTTACCAAAACTAAACATAATTTATGTATTGGTTGAACAAACTAATTAATAATTTTAGCTCCAAAAATTATTTTTTATTTTTAAAGATAATGAATTAACAAGTAAATCAAAATATTGTTTATCAGAGCTAACAACTTTGCCTCGCGTCTCAAGTAATTTTCGAATCTCGTCTAAAAAAAAAAATCTCGTCTTTTTGTAACTTTTGCGACGTAAAACCGAGCTTTGTCACACAAGATAATAACTATCATGTTTGTCCTTATATTCCGGCCATTTTTCTCGTAATTCAAGGTATTAACAAAGTAATTGCAGTATGTATTGCGATTTTAGCAGCTCGTAGTATATAAAGCCATCTTGGAACTACCAAGAGTGCAAAGTAATAAAACATAATAAATAATAAGACATAGTAATTGTACTAACAAATAACAAAATATTGTAGAATTGCACGAAATTTAAAAGCAGTAATAAAATCCAATGAAAACATTGGCTGGGTTTAAAAAAACAAGGTTTTGCCAACCTTGCTTTAAGCAGTCGACTCCTTTTGTCAATTCATCCGAAAAATGTTCAATTACGTAAATTTCTGGGTTTAACGTGGGTATTTCTTAAAGTTTGGAATAGTTAAAGATCAACGAAAGCTTTGTAACACTTGACATGTGTTTAAGATCGTTATCTTGATAGAATTCGCTATTGTTGGTTATACCCAATTTCCTTACACTTTGCTTTACATTTTTTTCTCGAATATTTAGACAAGCAAATGTGACCATTGTACTAACAATAAAATGCAATTTGTTTGTATAACTTCTATTTATTTTGTTATTATTATATTATTATATATATTATATTATTATTGTCAATAAAAATATTATTATCGTATTTAAAATAGGAAATTTTAATTTGCCGATTTTTGCCGATTTTTTTAAAATCGAAGTGCCGATAATGCCGATTTTATTTTTTAAATATGCCGACTTTTAATCAAAATTATCTGGCAGCCCTGCTCACACGTATTCTTGCGCTCTTGCTCGTAGTTGTCAACACAGTGTACACAGTGACGACACCATTGACAGCTCAAAATACGAAAATCAGCTGTTTTTCTTTGTTTACAACAATTTACAACTCAGCTGAAGTAAAAGAAAAAGCAAAATCATTTTCCATAAGAAAATAAAGCAGTGCGAAAAGCACAAAATATATATGTTTTGTAGTAAAATTGGATTGGTTGTGATTTTTTAAGATATACAAAATTTGCTGTTTTATTTAATGAAATAGATGTACTTTTTTCAACTAATAAAGGTAAGTAAAAAATGTGGAATGAAAAAATGTGAATGAATGCTAGGTTAGCGCTTTTCTGCAATATTTTTATAAGAAGTAGAAAGCCACTAAATCCAATAAACTCAATAAAAATTACGTTGTTCCAGACAATATTTGTGCGAACATAATAAAAAATAGTGTTTTTGAAACGTATCTTAAATATAAGGGCAAATTTTTCAAGACAAGTTATTTTAAGTAAAATAGAAAAAATTATATATTTTAAAGAAGGCTAGAAATCTTAATTATTTAGCCACAATACTAAACTTGTAAATTATTATTCTAAGGGAACCAAGTCATTCTATGTGAAGCTGCTTCTGTTTCAATCTGTGTTCTCTAGAAATGGACTTCCCTGTGTGTTCCAATAAATGGCCAGTTCCGTTAAGTCCAATCAATTCCATTTACTTCTCACAATTACCTTTATTACAGGAACTTGGCGTGTTCTTTTTTCTGGCAAAAATATTCTAAAAATGCACCGTAGACAGCGGCTTATAAATTTCTGACTGGAAATAACTCGCAGCCATACTTCACACACGTGTAAAACATGTTAATTTTCGTTTTTGGAAAGATATGTAGAGAACGCCCTATAACAATCAATCGGCCAAAAGACTGGCTGCCTAGATTCAATCTGTTCTAAATATTAACTCTAGAATCTTCAGACATCTTGAGGATACTGCCGAAATAGCAAAAAATGGCATATCTCCCAATTTTCTATATATACTTCCGCCTGGTTATAATCCAGCTTTCATTGGATGTCCCAATGTCTATGAGCCAGGAGATAGACGTTGTATGCATATTTCAGGCTTTTCAACTTTTTGTCAAGTCACTAGGTTATACCGCGTTGCAACTAATAATAGATGGATCTTCCGGAAAGCAAAATTGATGAGTTTTCTTGAATGTTAAAAGGCATTTTATCCACGTGTAATTTTTTTTATTTTATTTTGTATGACGTTAGGTCAATAGGAAAACAAGATCCACGTCCATATATCCCGAACTGAGCTAGTATGCAAGCACGTGCTTAAGGTTTTCCATACTGATCATAGAGTAGAGAGGAAATTATTATAATACACAAAATCACCCTATATAGGTATTAAGTATGTACGAGTTATCTACACGTGCACATACACATATACAAATCTAACGGAAAATTTACCTTTCATTACGAAATAAAATGGCGTTCTGAATGTGACATACCTACGTAGGGCAAGCAAATGTATACCAAATCGATATTCCTCTCAACATTCCGTAATATTCGTCTCATTACTTCCTTACAACTGCTTAAAATTGATGCCAATCGTGTGAAAACTGTGAATTTAAAGACGAATTTGTTTTCTACCAAAACAATAAGCATAAGTCTAGGATTACATGAAATTGGCTGCTAAAAAGTACTCAAAAGTAATGGAAAATTCTCTCTCGTCTCCAGACTTATATGTTATCGAACATTTGTAGTAACCTAACGAAGGTCGATGATTTTCTCCCTGAAGGAAGTCGTAATAGCAGCGTAATTGTTGCAAAATTGAGTCTTGCACTTGCACCCTGTTAAATGCAGATACGCCCCTGCTTAACTTCAGTTATTTTTTGATACTTTACTTTAAATTGCTTAAAATTGATATTCTTTATTTTTTGCTTAACAACTATAACAGTTAAATTTATTATACATATTCACATACATATAGGCATACATGCATACGTTCAAATACCGATGCTTTCGTTGTTCATACATCTAAATGTTCGAACAAAGTGGATACTTATGTTTGAAAGTCCTTCTTTATATTGTACATATGTATGCGCGTATATATGTATGTACAGTTACATTAAAAAAGATTAATGTTTGTGAAATTTAAAAACATTTAAAACATAATTTCGATTATTGTCTTCGTAGCATTAAAAACAAAAGGTTATTCCATTCGGGAATAAAATTTTGTAGCCTTTATACATAGTGTCCGCCGTGAAGGTATACTACTTTATTTGTTTATAATTGTTGATTATATGAAAGAGAATGGATCGTATATTGATAAATGTTTTATTTAATATTGGCAATTATGTATGGAATACAATATCGGTAAATGCCCGCCTCCGTTAGCCTCACAAATGCGGCCCTTTTAAGCACGTTTTTATTACATTCTCACATATTTCACGCGATGTTTCATTATTTTCATCACGAATATTTTGTTTGAGTTGCTCCAGCGTTTCTGGTTTGTTTGCATAACCTTGGTTTTCAGATATCCCCACAAAAAGAACTCCGGAGCAGTCAAATCGGGCGACCGTCGGGGCCAGTCAACATCACTATTCCTTGAAATAATTCCTTGAAGTAATTCCATTGTAATCCTGGCTGTATGCGATTTGGCACCGTCTTGTTGAAACCACATGTTAGTCAAGCCCAAAGCATGCAGTTGTGGCGTTAAAAAGTTTTCCATCATATCACGATATCGCTCCCGTTACACCGTTTTCAGTTTCAAAGAAGTAAAGTCCAATGATTCCTCCTGACCAAATTGCACACCAAACTGTCACTTTTAATGGATGCAAAGGTGACTGATGAATAATTTCAGGGTTTTCCATTGCCCAGAACCGACTATTATGTTTATTCACATGACCATTCAAATGAAAATGTGCCCGTCACTCATGATGATTTTTTCATGAAAATCGGAGTTGTCATGGTCGAGCTGTTTTTACGATTAAAACACTTTGGTTTATTGAATATTTTTCCATAATAAATTTGCCACGCCTACTTTACGACTGCCAAATATGAACTGTCAAGACTAATGTTTACCAAAATGGCGGCAAAAGAAATTAGTGTATCTTCCCGGCGGACAACCCTGTATTTAAACAAGTTCTAAGTAAGAACAAATTTTATAAAGAAATTTTTAAGTGCGTTCGTTTTCCTTTATTGAGCTTTTATCTGTAAAAAATATTACAGGCTCGAAACACACCGTGTAATTTATTTAAATTTTAAAAACATAAATGAGCTCTACACTAACAACTACCATCGATCACCAAATGCATCCAGTAAAATAAATAAATAAAAGGTACAACAACTACGTGCTTATTTACAATTAAAAATAAACTCCAACAACAAAGCCAACATACAACGAAACAATTAACAGAGAATAAGAAACAATAACAGGAACTGGAAAAAATAGATGTTTACATGCGCATGGCTTCATAGGAACTAAAAAGAAAATAAAACAAATAAATGGAATCTACCTGTAATATCGAGAGCTTTCGAAGTATTGTTTACTTAGGCACATAAAAATCATATTGGTGCGAACAACAATCAGTCTTATGTAAAGTTGACGCAGCAAACGCAGCGTTACTGGGCATTTTAAAATAGTGGCACAAAAAGGGGATTTTAGAAAAAAAGTCGCACAAAAAGTTGCATTTTAGAATAAAAGTCGCACAGTTTATTTTATCGTTTTTACTTAAATAAAAAGTTAAACAGAAAAACAAAAGTAATTCAATAATTTAATAAATAACAAATAATTCATTACTAATGTTAAAATTTAATTTTTATAATATAACTTTATAGCAATATGTATAAGATGTATTTGTAAATAAGAAAGTACATGTATATAATATATTTAAAATTCTTCATACATATACTACTTTTATTGACCTTTTTAATACGGAAATATGATAGGTTTATTTCGTTTAAATAATTAATTCTTTTTTCATTAAGTTAAATATTAAATATTGCTTAGTGCAATAAAACTTTGAAATTATATGTATTTTATATTAAATTTATTTATTTTTATCTTGTTTCTGTATTTTTCTATCAGTTCACTACTTGGAATCCAATTTTATATTTCCTTATCTAATAAATTTAATGAAGACAACATGAATGCTGAAATTTCAACTTTTAATCTATTTGTTAACTTATTTTTCACAAGGCCTAATTTAGAAAAAATTTGTTCAGCGTACGCGCTGCTGTGGGATAAAATGTACACAGTCCGCTTGTATAAGTTTAAGTACAAAGGTTCATTTAAAGAATTTTTAATATTACCTATTGTGTGCCAAAAATGTTCGCAATTCTTAAATTTAAAATTGCATTCATATTGTTTATCTTTTGCATTACTCCCTAATAATTTAAATCCGATAATACAGCCTCTTTGTAATTAGTATTCTCAGTCTTTGTTATTTTAATGTATTCTATTTCGAACAATTTGTACAAAAATTTCTTTTGTGTAACTCAGTAAAAATATAATTTGTTACGTTTCATTCTGCAAACATTTATTTAGTTTGTTCATTATACCTAATATATACGACACAACTTTTATATAAACCAGATTTTCAAATGCTATACCTTCTTGAATAACGGTAATTTTTTTCTAAAGTTCTAAATGTCACAAAAAAAGGACAATAGTGGCAAAAACTTATGGAAAGTTGCAGGATTTAATGCATTTTATAAAGTCTCACAAAATGATTTTGGCCGTCAGTTGCAAAATGCGACTTTAGTTGCATCAACGGTAACACTGAGCAAACGTGTCTAACTGGATTGAAGTCAGCGCAAAGAGAGTTTAGTGTAATTAAACTCTGGTTGGAGAGAATTTAAGTTGTAATCGAACCTACGTTGTAACATCAATCGTGTTGGAAGATCTTTAAATAGAAAGATCTGTCGAGTAATTGTTGTTGCTTACAAATTGTAAACATACGGAGTAATTAAAAATAAAAAATTGTATTGCTTATAAAAAAGTTATAAGATTTATTTTATTTTAACACAATTTACGAACTCATAAATACACGTTTTTAAAAAGATAAAAACGAAACAGTATTATATAGAATACAAAGTTTGTAGAATATTTTAAATTAATATTTTATAAGTAAATAAATAATTGAGAAAATGAAGCTATATTTAAATGATTTGTTTATTATTTTTTGCTTATACAATTATAGATGCTGGTGGATCAACTAAAGAAAACGAACCCATTCGTATTATTCATAAGGATCCTGAATCCATACTCGCATTTTGTTTAAACAACAATAGTTCTTCAATGATTGCTGTAGCAAATCCAAGGGAAGTTCAAGAATTAGATATTTCACTTTTGCTAGAATCCCCTAATTGGTATGAAGATGAATGTGACTACGACTTGCTTAGTATATCAAAGGATAATGAAACTGCATCCAATACTGGATTTTTAATGATTCAAAGTTCAGAACAGTAAGTAATTTAGAGTAAATTTTATGACATTTATTTAATTATTTATTAAATTTTTTATTTGAAAAATTAATGTGCTGTCGAGATCAAACATTAAAAAATAGAATAATTGAAACTGAATATTCTTAACTATTACTAATTATTTATTTAAGAGCACTTGATTTTGTTTAAAAGAAAATCATCTGTAATTGAAAACCACTATTGTACTCAAAACATATTTTGCATGTAATCAACATCCATGTCGTAGAATTCAATTACGATCGAAAGTGGTTTCTATTCTCGAAGTTAAGATTTAAAAAAATGATAAATATCTTTGGAATAGAGTCACTTAAAACTCTCAAAGTGGTACTACTATTTTTTATGAAATTGTAAAGATTAACGGTTATATTTGTTAAGCTAAATTCCTTAATGATGTATGCAAAAATCATTATTAGCTTAAAATCCCTTTGCTAAACCTACGTTAACCTTACCCGATGCTACATACTTTAAGAGTACTTCAGAGTGACATTAATGTTATGAATATATAATATAAAAATAAAAATAGCATGTTTTGGCGTCAAGAAAATTTTTTTGGAGGAATAAACCCTTACCCAACAGAAATTTTAGATTAATTAGGGATCACCGTAAAGCCCTAATTCCAATCCAATGGAGAATTTTTAGACAATAGTAAAAAAACTCGTGGGAAATTATAACAATAATATTAAAAAATATATTTAAGTTCCGCTCTATTTAAACGAAAAGTTCCAAACTAAGATCATGCCCATTCTTTTATATCATTGTCTTTCTCCCATTCCAGTAATTGAATACTCTTTGTTAATGCTTTTTTGAAAGCTTAATATCTTTTTTGTACATATATAAATTTATGCAGCCACTTTCTCATTCTCGCGTCCCAATTTTCTGACTTTTAAAAATTTTTTTCTAATAAACTTTTTCCTTTAAGCACAATAAACTTCTTTTAATGATGTACAGTTTGTCAAGAATCTCTTTTTATATAGTGAAAAAGTTTTCTTTTTAACTTTTATCATTAAAAAACTGATTTTCTGATTTATTTTTTGAATATTTTTTTATTAATTCAAAATGATCTGATTATTAACTAACAAATAACAGGAAAAGAACACAAAAATTAAAAATTGGTATAAGAAAATAAGATAAAAAAATAAAAGAAATTCAAAAATTTTGTTGTCAAGAAAATGTTTTTACAATTTACGTATTTTTTAATCTGGTAAATTTTGCTGTTCAAATATTTTTGTTCTTGTTTTGTTTCATTAGTCAAGTAACTATTGAAACGTTGAAGGTTTTGTTTTTATTATCAAATAAATGCTAAATATACGAGGCTGTAAAATGCCTAACAATAGAACGATGTCGGATGTAAATTAGTTGGTTTGCTATAGTTACCCGGTCGGGAAAACGGTACAACAATTATCTGAAATATTCTCAATAAGAAGATAAACTATGTCAAAAGTAAGACGTTTAGGACTAAAAACGAAAATAGGACATTAATACATTCACCATAGTTTCCACCTAATAACACTGATCTATGAAAAATAAAAAATTTGCTCGTCTTTAAATAAAACTATATGAAATATAATGATTTTGATGCGCTGAATTCAAATCCGTTTTCAGTTTTTTTTTCATCAGGCTCAAATTTTTTTTTTATGGGCATGGCAAATTTTTCGGCCAATATATGGTAGTTATGTCAATATATTTCATCATAACTTAAAAACGACTTGACCGATTTTAATGAAGAAACAAAATTTCCTACAAATCACCTGAACAACATTTTTTGTATTTTCAACAGTTTCGGAGATATTCACAACTTAGCTGCGAAAAAAAAAATTTCGCGTAAAATTAGAGCAATTTTTTTTTTTTTTTTTTTTTTTTAAAGTTATAAAAAAATTTCAGAATGAAAATTTTAGATGTAATGCACTTAAATTAAAGCATAAAATGTTGAGAAAAAAAGGCATAAATCATGAAAATCGGTTGGCTATTGCTGATTTTATTCAAAATTAAATGCAGGTACCTAACTTTGACCAAAATTCGCGAAAAAACTTTTTCTTGAAAAATTATTGGATTTTTTTCATTTCCAAAAAGTTATGAAAAAATTCGTAGAATATAAATATTACATTTAAATGGAGGCCAGAATATGGTAAAAGTAAAATAACCCATAAAGGTAGGTGTCTAACTTTGGCAAAAAATACTAATTATCGTAACTATTTCTAATTTTAAATAAACGTTTTTTTATGTATGAACACTTTTGTCCACTAAACAATTTTCTTCCTCCTGAATAATTATTTGATTCAAATATTTATTTCAGTCTGAACGCATGGCAAACATGTTTTCACTTACAGAAAAAGTTTACGTACAAAACTTTTTATTTCATTCAAACTCTGTATTGCCAAGAATTCGCAACAAAGCCTTCACTTTTTGGTCTTGTAATATATCTTATATTCCTGTAATATGTTATAACCAAAATTTGTATTTGAAAAGAAAATAGTTTAATTGCTAGACATCATAATTTAAAATAAGTGCATTTATTTACTCAGAAAAAGTAAGCGTACAAATAAAATATTAATCTATTAATCGTTTTTTTAACTTATAGCTGTTAATTTCGTTACATTTTTAGTCAAATTTGTGTATTTGATGTAAGAAAATTAAGTCTAAGTTTTGGGTTCCAAAAAAAGCATTTATCCTGCCGAAAGAAAATTTATTATTTTTCTCAGAAAGCAAGAAAAAATCTTCAAAGAAATTGCAGAAAACGAAGAGAAAACACGTTCCTCTATATAGAAAGCCATGAACTTTTACATAGTAACTGAAGACTTTGCATCAAATCTTTGTTCTGGCTGTCCTTTAAATCTAATTTTGAGAGAAAAGATCCATCTCATCAACTCTGTGTAGCAAGATCTCAAAATAAGAGCCCTACAAGTGGCTGAAAGCATTAATTTAAAATTTAACAGGAGTATATGTGATAATAATTTCAAAAATATTTCAAATTGAGACGATTTCCATGCTCGTACAGAACGTAAGAAACCCTTAAGTTCATTAAAAATAGTCAAAGAAGAAGAAAAGAATGTTGTTCGGCAGAGATCTGTTAAAAAAACCATTAGAATTAATGAAGGGAGTTATATTTTTGGATGCCAGTAAGTATTGAATTTTTATAATAAAAATTTGTCAATCTCTGCGGAGAAAATCCGGTACCGCACTACGTAAACCTGATTTGTGCGACACGGTCATACACGGTGGTGGTGGTGTAATGGTTAATGGGTATGATCCGGCTAACGTGGTATACAATTTGCAGGTTATTGAGTCCTCTGCGGCCAAGAGAGCATACGTAGACAGTCTAAAGCAAAATGTAACTAAACTGGGTTTTGGTAACAATGGTTTATTTGAATAAGTTAACGATTCTTAGAACGCAGACGATATTGTCAAGCTTTAAATGCTTTATAATGTTCCAAAACAATTGGGTATGCCACTACAGTTTCCAGATCTCAATCCCATGATTATTTATGGGATCTGTTGGGGCAAAATTCCTTATCATATTACTAAATGGGAGGAAATATCACTGGAAGTTACCACAAAGCTGATTTTTTTCATGCGAAAAAAGGATGCCTGTGGTTCTCAAAAGAACAGATCATCCAACTAAACACTAAATTATTGTTAATGGTGTTATAAATATTCCAAAATGAGATTTTAAGAAAGTGCATAAACTTTTGTACGCAGACTTTTTCTGCGTAATTTTTTTACCCAGTCCTACTTTTTTGTAATTAACTTGTATATAATTAATTTTATTTGCTAAATTTTATTATTTTTTAAAACTATGCAACAAGACTTAATAAAAAAATTAATTTTGTATTCTTAAAAGCTATTGTTATGTCATTTTTTTGTATTATCTTCATCCTATTGACTGCTGTTTAAACAAACAAAAATTATTAAATATTTCAACATAGTTTGAAGATAAAACAAAGTTTAGTTTTGTGTTTTGTACAATTTGAAGCAAATATAAAAACAAAAATTTTCATCAAATAAATTCCAGGTCTGAAAGTACCTTAAGCATAGATAAATAAACCCAAAAAATTTTAAAAATATTAAAAAAAAATGTAAAAAAAATGGCTTTTAAAACAATTTTTTCCCTGAATGTAAAAGTAATTAAGTACCAGCTTTCTTTTAGTTTTCTTTGTCGATCACTATTTTGTTTTTATTTAGTTTTATTTACATATTATTTATTATTTTATAAAGAAAATTTTTAAAAAAAATACCAAAAAAAGAGTGTAGTGTGAATACAATTGTTTGATGCGAACATCCCTAGTGTAGATCTTGAGTTTGATATAAACAGGAAAGTTTGCGAATTATTTTCAGCTCTTTTTTGTGCTACTTGGATTATCCTTATATACGTTTTTACTCATTTACCCCAAAAGCAGCACCCATGTAGCAATATAGGCCTTATTACGGTTTTATATACATATAATGATCTTATTTTTCTGTTTCAGCTGAGACCTTTTATTTTGTAAGCATAGAGAGTTGCTCTACAACCTTTCGTAGCTCTGTTCGCAAAGTGTTCAATATGTTGAATATGTAAGTTTTTTGCTTAAATACACTCCCAGATATTTAAGAGTATTACGTAAGGGTAAAATTACGTTTCCATTTCGTAGTAGGATGGAGGAAACACATTTTCGAGATTTATTAAAAGGGTACAAAATGAATTTCGTTCTATCAGTGCTCATTTTGATTTTTCATTTATTATAATACTGTTAAGTTCAAGGGTTCTTTCGAGTATGAGTCAGAAGTATCTATCGGTCACGATGGGCATAATTACTAGTCACTCCTTCATAAGGGGGATCACAAATAGATGTTGCAACTGCATGCCGGCATTTTATATGTTGTGCTACGATGTAGAGCAGAAAGAAACAGTAGTACACATATCGTGCCACTGATCAGGGCTTTACCGCCTGGGGCTCGGAAACCTGTTGGAAATCGCAATGGGTATCCGTTGCGGCCTAGGAGCAATTATTTATGAGGATCTGCCTTCGATTTTTTCTTTCTATTCCATCCTGTCCTGACCTATTGTCATAATTTATAAGTATTTGTTTTAACATAAATTTACTTATATGCATATATATGTAACAACATTCATGTATTTTTGTTTACATTTTATTTTATTATTTTTTAAATTAAAAACACATAGAAAAAATTGAAAACAAAAATACAAATTTCAACTTATTAAAGGTTTATAGAAAGTAGAAACCTAAAATAAAAATTTCAATTTTATAAATGATTTATAAAGGCTTAATAAGACTATATTTCTTTTGTGAATACAAATTTTTGATTTTTTTAAGAGGTTTTAAATAGCTGGTATAACTATATAATAACATTTTTTTTTTTATATAATAAAAATTTTCTTGACAACAAAATTCTAGTTTCCTTTGTTTTTATTTTATTTTTTTATTTTACATTTATTTATTTTTCATTTATTTGATCAATTCAATACAACTAGAATACTTCTTATATTACAGTATTGGTCAGAGAACTTGTTATATCTTTATATATATTTTACGTTAAAATAAAATAAAAACCGCTTTATTTTGTTGTTTTTTACGGTTATATTTTTTTTACTACACAATAACTTTTACACAGTTTACAACAACTTAATATTCGCTTATACAACACTTGTTTTTCCGCTATAACACGTCTTTATCTTGCGATAACTAACTGACGAGTAGGTAAGGCAGCCCTTTATATACCTAGTTACCTACAGTTTAGAAGATTCATCGACCGAAGGTTCATTATCGACCATCTTCTATGTCCATATCCGCTAATTCCAATGTAACGTAAAAATGGTCGATGTGGCAGTGCTGCCAAATTGACAGAGTGACACGAAATATACCAAAATGCCACAATGCGGTGTTGTATTTTTAATTTCGTAACAATATTTATGAATAATAATTTAACAAAAAATTAAAAAAGAGAAATTGAGAAATTGAGAAATCTACTCTTTAACCGTTCTCTAAATATAAAAAATCAATATTTACCATATTTTTATGGGAGGTACTGTGCCCAATTATGCGATTCCGCTCACTTATTGGCTAATGATTCCTACTAACTACGAAGTCATTTGGATCAGATTCATAAACTTCTTTTAACGTTTTCAAGATAAACAAAATTCAATACTTGCTTTGCACTATACCCGCTTATCCAATATATTCATTAAATCGACGTGCCAAATCCTATTCAAATACCTTTAACAGGAGAAGAGATAAGGGAATGACCGCCAACACCGCCACCTGTTGAACATTTTTCGACATTTCTTGTTTCTTAAACCTTCGTGTGGCAATTTCGAACAGATTCGCAGAAAGAAGGATCCAATTTAGTCCAGTCGTTTACAAGTTTTAAGCATCCGAACAAATCAAAATCCATTTTTACTTATATACGAGGGCGGATTGACATTGAAGCTACCTAGCGCTAGATGGCAGCACAAACACAAAAACTTTTTCTTTCCTAGAAATTACGATTTGTCAAACGTCAACTGTTAAGATTTTAGCCAAATTCATCGATTAGTTTATTTGTTGTAGTCGTTTGAAGTAAGCAACTTTTGTGTTTCTTGGAAAATGGAAAAAAGTGAATTTCGTGTAGTGATTAAACACTATTATTTGAAAGGCAAAACGGCGAAAGAGACAAAAGAAAAGCTTGATAAACATTACGGCGAATCTGCTCCGTCAGATTATATGGTAAAATATTAGATTGCTGAATTTAAACGGGGCCGAACAAGCATTGCAACAATACCATCTACAGGAAGTCTAAAAGAGGTGCTTACTGAAGAAAATATCAAGAAATCCTCGATATCGTTATGAATGATCGCCGGATCAAAATCCGTGAGATTGCTGATATATATCATATGAACTCGTGTTCAACATTTTGCATGAATATTTGCATATGAAAAAGCTATCGGCAAGATAGGTGCCGCGTTTGCTCAGTGTTGAACAAAAACGAGTTCGACATATCACTTCACAGTGGTGTTTGGACATGATAAAGCATAATCCTGCTGATTTTTGGCGTAGATTACTAACTGTTGATGAAACGTGGATCCACCACTACACACCTGAAACCAAAAATCAATCGAAGAAATGGTTGGAAGCTGGTGGAAGTGATCCGAAGAAGGCGAAGACAGCGAAATCGGCTGGAAAGGTTATGGCCACTGTATTTTGGGATGCACACGGAATATTGCTCATCGATTATCTTGAAAAGGGATCCACAATCACAGGAGAGTATTATCGCGCATTATTGGATCAATTGGTTGATGCAATCAAGGAAAACGAACACATTTAAACAAGAAAAAAGTGCTCTTTCTTCAAGACAACGTACTGGTTCACACAGCATTAGATACGATGCTAAGCCTACGAGAAAGCCACTTCATAATGGTTGATCATCCACCTTATAGTCCAGATTTAGCCCCTAGTAACTTTTACCTGTTTCCAAACTTGAAAAAATGGCTCGCAGGAAAAAGATTCATCTCAAACGAAGAAATGATTACAGAAACTAATGCGTATTTTGAGGAGTTTCCAAAATCGTATTATTCAGATGGTATAAAAAAGTTGGAAAATCGTCTTAATAAGTGTATTGAGCTAAAAGGAGACTATGTTGAGAAATGAATGGCTTTTGAAAAAAAAAATGTTTTTTTCCTACTTAGGTAGCTTCAATATCAATCCGCCCTCGTAAATATAATAATTGAAAATTAAAAAGTTAACTTTATTAAATATCAATTATCTGAACAAAAACAATAATTCGGATTTACATAATAAACAATTATCAATATTGCAGAAAATAACTAAGAAAAGTGCTTGAATATAGCAGTTTTGAAGTGGTTTGCAGTGCTTATAATTTGTATCCGATTGGGAAGTTGGCTTCAGAGACGTATAGAATTAATAAAGAAATGTTGCTCAGATATGGTCCTATTATATTTTATAGCATTTATTCTGATTCCCCTATTTGACCTTGAGAAAAATATTTTCCGATATAGGTAGGGTGGCTGCTGACTATATATGATCCTATGTAGAAAAACTAGTGTTCGGCACTTCAGCAGATTGTCAAATATGACACCATAAATTTGTTTTGAAAAATGTGACCTACTAATACCAAATACATATATCTAGCTTTACTGTTATATGCTACATTCAGCCTTTATTAACTAACTAACTCCATCGCAGCTAGCAAACAGTTCACAACCATAAAAAAGGTTGATAATATATATGATTTCGCCAATAGCATTTGAATACGCGTAGGTGTAAAATATTGCGACATCCAGAGTTTCCGAGGCATACCAAAAGTTTTTCCACAGTTCATTTTAATATGGTATGACCAATTTAGTTCCTTGTTCAAGACAACACCAAGATTCCTAGCGGAATTGACAAAGTTAATTTTCATTCTATCAATATGTATGGGTAGTAAATTTGAAATTAAATTTTCAGCTGGTCCTATAACTAAAACATCCGACTTGTTGGGGTTAATGCATCATCCATTTGCAGATGCCCATAAATAAATCTGATGTAAATCTTGGTGCACAGTTAGATGCATCTGAAATGCCGCAGCTAATCTATAACTGTACATCATCAGCATACTTTTGTATCTGGCAATGATTTATTTGCAATAGAAGATCATTAGCATAAATAGAATATAACAATGAACCAAGTATGGAGCTCTGCGGCCCACCCCTTGGTATTGAACAGCTTTTGGATATATTCAAATTGAGGTAAACACTCTGACTTCTATCGCTCAGATATGATGGGAGCAGTTTTAATACAGTTGGAGAAAAATTGCACAAATATATCAATTTATAGATCAAAATGGAATGATGCACCGTATCAAATACCTTTGTTTGATGAAATAGAATAAGAAATGACATTGTGTTCCGTTTATTAATTTGGCATCTAATTTCCTCGGTTACATCAACCAAAGCACTAAGATAGCTATGTTTGGGCCTAAATCCAGATTGCCTTTCAGTTAACAACGAGTTGGTGTATAAATAACTACTAATTTGTGAGTGTATCAATTTTTCAAAGACCTTTGACAAATACGGCAATATAGCAATAGGTCGAAAACTTTTAAAATCGGTACATTTTGCGCATTTTTCCACACCGGTGGAAAAGTGGATGTGGTGATAATCGTGTTGGAGAAATGAGTGAAGTAAATTAGCGATAAGGAAATGTTAGCCTAATAAAATCTGGATACATTCCATCATAACCCATTGGATTGGATCTAACATTAAGAAATGACCCTAAGACTTCTTCCTGTGCAAAATGCACGAAGTTAAATTCCAGTGCCTGTTGCCGATACAATATACTAACCCTTGCAGTTCTAAAACTCTCATAAAGCTCCGAAGTTCTAAAGCGCTTCCACCTTGCATACGCGTGATTCCTAGTGCCTATCAGATGTCTAACCTAAGAAGTGAGCCAAGATTTATCATTCCTGATTAATTTCGTTTTCATTGCAACATGTTTATCATAAAGGTACCTTAAATTACGACTGATGGTTCAATTGTCCATCAACAGCAATATCCAAAAAAACATGACTTCAATCCAAAGATACTAAGTCAGCACCAAGAGAATCAGTTTATATTCTTAAAGTCCTTATATTGCAAAATTTGTGCCCGAAAACCTTTTACAATTTCAAAATCATGAAATAAAGAGCAGATCATGTCGCAAAAACATGGGTGCAGATAGCTGAATAAACATTAGTAGATGAGATGTATCATTCACAAAACGAAAATCAAATAAAGTGCTTAAGGAGGAAGTAAAATAAATTGGATTGCTACCGTTGACTAAGTATAAACCTATGGCAACCAAATCTGCTAATAAATTTTTATCGTCTAGAATATTCGCGTTGAAATCACCAGATAAAATGATGTGATTATATCCAATAGTATAGAAACCTAATACTGCCAACATGTGGTCCATATTGATATATCTGTTGGGTCTATAAACAGTACCGACCAGTACCCTCCCATTGCCATTATAAATTACCTTTAAAATATGCTCAATATTGCCACCAACATTCCTCCTCTTCTCCTTACATGTTAAGTTTGTTCTTATGTACATACAACACCACCACTATTAGTAGTCCTATCAGATCTAAATATACGATATTCATCCAAATTGTACATATTACTACCAGCATTCGTAAAAAACCATGTTTATGATACGCAAATTATGTCAATTTTGGAATTCTCAACAGTAAATCGGAATTCATCTATCATTATTGGAAAGAACTTTCAACATGGTGTTCAGATTATCTCTAGAACCAGCCCTCGTATTATTATAGGTTATCAACGTTATGTAAAAAAATTATTTTAGCAATGCAAACAAGTATTGAGTATGGAAAGAGCACAATTAAAGTAAAATAAACAAGTAAAAATAAATATCGATAAATAGCTGTTCATCATTAATACAGTATAGTAATAATTGTCAGAATCAGATAATAAATAAAGGGTCCGCCATCTAACATTTTTTTTTTCAACTAGTGCTTATTTCGTGAATGGTAACACTTAGCTCATGTCTGATTTGACAGATAATTAGTTTTATCCTTCCGCTGAACGAATATGGTTTTGTATACGCTTGAACAACGCTGGGAATCTGGGCCTGCGATCGACTTACAGAAGATGCCGATTTTGCCAAAAAAAAAAAAAAAATCATCTTTTCAGATGAAGCTCATTTTGATCTTGGCGGGTATGTAAACAAGCAAAATTGTCGCATTTGGGGCAGAGAAAACCCGCACGCATACATTGAAAAGTCGATACACTCAAGATGAGTCATTGTTTGGTGCGGATTTTGATCCAGAGGCGTAATTGCTGATGTCGTTTGGCCACCTCGGAGCTGCGATTTGACACCGCTGGACTATTATTTGTGGGGTGCCGTCAAAGATAAGTGTTAGGCAACAAGCCAGAGACAATTGGCGCTTTAAAGCACAATATTCGTGAAGCCATTGGTGAAATACAGCTGCACACAATCGATAATGTGGTTAAAAATTGGACCGATCGTGTAGGCTACTGCATGGACAGCCGAGGCAGCCATTTGAATGAAATTATTTTCCATTATTAAACGGAAGGATTGTATTTTCAAATAGAAAAAGAAATTTTAGAAAATATTCAGTAGTTTTTTTTTTATAGCATTTTCAAAAAAAAAAAAAAAATTCATTTGGCGGACCCTTTAATATGGTAAAGGATTAGGTCAATCACAGGCAGTGTCACGTTCCATATTAAAAGAGTATAGTTGTTGTTAAATACCACGTGCATCATCGTTTGGACGAAAAAATTGGTCCAAAGCATCAGGTTTATCGTTTCGAGGAGGCTTTTCACTCCCAAACGCCTTAATATATACGATACCTCGTTATATGTAAGCTGTAGCTTTTATTCTGCCCTTTTTCAGACAATGCGCCCGTAGAAACTACCGTACATTAACGTAGAACGTTGTTGTACTGTTAAAGCCAATTAAATTCAAGCGAAAAGGGTCTTTTTTCTCTGTATTCTTTCAGGATATAAGAAATTTATGATAATTGGGGCATCTTGCTTTTTATTTAAACCACCATTGTTCTTGTTGAGTTTTTCCCGAAAAATTTCCTTAATAACTAGGGGATCAATATTCACCATCATGCAGATACGTCTATGCAATTTACTGAGATTTTCATTATCAGAATGTGGTACACCGTTTACACGTAAATTCCGTGAAACCATGGAATTATCTTTTGTTTTGATATATCTTTTTATTAATTCAATTTCATTTTACAATTTTCATTTTCTAGTGCTAATATTTACTCCGAAGCTGTATTTTCCATATTTTTATCTTATTTTTGAAACCACATCTCCTGGACATCATGGTTATTCAATTCAAGAGTGAAAAAGTTAGTAATCATGATTCTATACCGATCACCATTGTTTCTGAAAAAGTACGGACCAATGATTCCACCAGCCCATAAAGCGCACCAAACAGTCAGTTTTTCTGGATGCAACGGTGTTTCCACATACACTTGAGAATTACCTTCATTCCAAATGCCATTCAACCAGAAGTGCGCTTCATCGCTAAACCAAATTCGCTTATGAAAATTGAAAAAAAAAAATTCACTTATGAAAATTGTACTATTTGCAAGCGTTATTTAGGCGTAATTTAGTTTTTATATGATCACATCATTGTTTTTTCTGTTATTTGTTAGCTAATATATAGATGATTTTTAATTAACAATAACAATTAAAAATAATAAAACAAAAAACCTATTCTTTTTAATGATAAAAGTCAAACCCAATTTTTTTTTTTTTTTTTTTTTTGTAAAAAGATTTTCTTGGCAAACTGTATAACCAAACAACTACACAAAGCTCGTTATTCGGTTATTTATTATTCCTTTAATAAAATTAAATGTCTTAATTTCGTAGGATTAGAAAAAATGTTGCAGAAAAATGAAGCAGATTTATTAAAAAATATTATGTATATTTTCATTATTACTGGTGTACTTAGCGGCTGACTTAATCAGCCGCATTCTAAATCTAAAGTTTTTTTTAATTATGTGTGTATGTATATAAATTATTGTTTTAAAATTAACTGCCGTATATGTTATATCAAATTTAAAATGAGGTTTAAATTTATTTATTTATTTTTTTTTTTTTTTTTATATAAGCCTAAAAATATAAAATTATTAAAAAAAAACTTCTTTTTTAATTTTAAATCAAAACAAAATAATTTTTATGATATAAAAAAATATACATATGTATATGATTTTTATTAATAGCTACACTAAAAAATGTGTTTTCTTTCTATGTGTTAGTAATAATTTTATAGTCATATTACTACCAAAGTACTAAACTGATTTGCACATCTGCATAGTAAAAGCGTTAAACTCCCACATATCTTTTCAAAATCGATCCAGAAAAACTGGCGTAAAAGGAATACAAGGAAATGTATTCTATTATATAGATATTAAATTAAAATAAAAAATTTTTGGTTCAACTACTTATATGTGTGACATTCGTTTGTTTGTATTCATGGTATTGTTAGAAAAAAAACTTAATTTTGAATAAAGCAATCATTAGCTAATGTACAGTTTTTGCATACGTTTTTTTAACAAATGGTTGTTGAGTTTAAAGCAGGTGGTAATTAACGCCTACCACAAGCAGCGTTGCCAAATGTGCAAATTTATCTGCATTTTCCAGTTTTTAAAGCATTGAGCAGATTTGCAAAAAAAAGTTAAAAAATAAGTTTTTCTTTAAATTGTGCAGATTTTGCAAATTTTAACATTTTAGTTTTTTACTTTCAATTTGGTTATTTTAATTGCAATTTCTGAAATAAGAATTTTACCTAATTTGCTTAATAGAATTGTGATAAGGTTTACGCGTACCTTTCTTAAAGCGACAATGTAATTATCCTTTTTTGACCACTGATCACAAAAAAATAGTGTGTGATACTCACATTTAGGTCTAAGTAAGTTGCGTTTTTTTGCGCAGTCTTTTTAGAAATATCGGGTGGACCATCTATCGGTTTAAACTTGAACCAGCGGTTATTTCGAATCTGGCAATACTTATATCATTCTATTCTGTCACAAAATTCAGTACATTATCTTCACTGAACGAAATGAATCGATTTGCGCTTGAGCAACGTTGGAATTTATTGGAACTTTTTTTCCAAAACAAAGACAGTTGGTTGGAATTGGCGACAATGTCATACAAAATTACAAATTACATTATTGCTAAAGTTCGTGAAACTGGTTTCATTGTTGGTGCGCCAAGACGCATGCGTGCACGAGAGTATTCGTGAGAATCCATCAACATCAACTCTTCATCGTTCTCAAGAATTGAACATTTCATATATATATATATATTATTTTTTTTCAAATTTTTTTTTTTCAAATATATCTTTTTGGACAAATTTTCATCTTTATGATGAAAGATGAAAATTTGTCCAAAAAGATATATTTGAAAAAAAAATTTGAAAAAAAATAATATATATATATATATATATATATATATATATATATATATATAAAAATTTGAAAAAAAATAATATATATATATATATATATATATATATATATATATATATATATATATATATATATATATTATTTTTTTTCAAATTTTTTTTTCAAATATATCTTTTTGGACAAATTTTCATCTTTATGAGTTCGATAAAGATATATTTGAAAAAAAAATTTGAAAAAAAAATAATATATATATATATATATATATATATATATATATATATATATATATATATATATATATATATATATATATATATATATATGTATATATTTCAAATTTTTTTTTCAAATATATCTTTTTGGACAAATTTTCATCTTTATGAGTTCATATATATTTATATATATATATTTCATATATATTTATTATATATATATATATATATATATATATATATATATATATATATATATATATATATATTATTTTTTTTTCAATTTTTTTTTCAAATATATCTTTTTGGACAAATTTTCATCTTTATGAGTTCGTTAGTAAGCAAAATTGCCGCTAAGAAAACCCAAACGTGGTCTTACAGAAGCCAATGCACCCATTACCCATTACCATATATCTTTGAAAATGAGGACGGCGCAAAAATTAGGGTCAATGGAGACAGCTATCGCACCATGATATCCGATTTTTTTGTGCCCGCTCTTCGTGTTATTGATGTGGACGATGTTTAGTTTCAACAGAAACTTGTGCAACTTGCCACGTATCCCACGCCACAATCAATTTATTTATTATTTATTATTGCGTCAAACGTTTGATATATATATATATATATATATATATATATATATATATATATATTATTTTTTTCAAATATATCTTTTTGGACTTTGCAAATTTTCATCTTTATGAGTTCGTTAATAAGCAAAATTGCCGCTAAGAAAACCCAAACGTGGTCTTACAGAAGCCAATGCACCCATTACCCATGGACCATATATCTTTGAAAATGAGGACGGCGCAAAAATTAGGATCAATGGAGACAGCTATCGCACCATGATATCCGATTTTTTTGTGCCCGCTCTTCGTGTTATTGATGTGGACGATGTTTAGTTTCAACAGAAACTCGTGCAACTTGCCACGTATCCCACGCCACAATCAATTTATTTATTATTTATTATTGCGTCAAACGTTTGATAGCCGTTAGACTATTTTCTGTGTGGTGCCGTTAAAGACTTATGTCATGCCGACAAACCAAAGACAATTGAGCAACATTCGTGATGCCATTGCCGAGATACAACCCCATACACTCGAAAAATTTCTCGAAAATTGGTCCCATCGAAAAGGGTACTGTGAGGTTAGCCACGGCAGCCATATGAAATAAATAATATTTCATTTCTAACCGGAACAATTGTACCTCACAACAACAAAATATATATGGCAACATTTCAAATCGTTTTTGTTTTATTGCCCACCCGGTAAATTTTGTTCCTAAGCGTTTGGTTGTGACTGCATTAAAATCGGTCGATGAAAAAAACTGAAAACGGATTTGAATTATATTCCATATATTTTTATTTAAAGGCGTTTTTTGATGTAGACCAGTGTAATTGAAGTGTCGGAAAAATTGCCGTTTTATCATTACTTTTTTTGTATGTTTGTAAAAAATATATTTATTTTTATTTAAAAAAATTAGAAAATGTTCATCAGGTACCCTCACTTTTGCAAATAAATTAGAGCATAACTAAAAGTGATCTTTTTTGCTACACAAACTCCTCTAACTAATTTAACTAAGCCTTCCACAATGAATGGCTAGTTTTTGTGAAATAAACTCATAGCTAAAATCAGAAGGATTGTGTTTCTATATATAAAATATTAAATAAAGATGTGTTCAAAATGTTTTTTTTTTTAACTCCAAACTTTTTTTTAATCTGGCACCTACTAGAAATTTTTTACTGTCATCACTTCCTTTGGTATTTAAATACCCATTAGGCAGGAATAGATAAAAGGTATAAGTAATGAAAAAGAAATGAGTCGTCGCTAAAATTTATACTTTTATCAATAAACCGAATTTTCTTTTAAACGAACTCAATTGCCTGTAAAATTAATAGAAAATTTAAGTAAGTAATATTTTTTTGCAATTAACCAATTTTTTTCTTAAACGGTGTGCTACTATTCGAATTCGACTGCATATAACTGATAACACGTCTGTACCGTGCAAGTGCCGCAATTACTTTTTCTTAAAAACTAATGAGATTGTGAACATTTGCCTCTGTGTAAGAACATCTACCCTTATGAGATTAAAGTCAATAAAAAAATAGCGGCAAATAATGTGAGAGACAAATGAAGATATACACGTTATATTATTTTAAAAACATGTTTCTCATATTTATAGGAACAGAGATAAATAAAAATCGATGTATTGAAAATGATTGTTAATAACTGCAAAATTAATTGTTTTAAAACTATGAACTAACACTTAGCCACTTAGAAAATAATTCACTTTTTATAATAATACCCAATTTTATTTAGCATCAAATAAAAAGTAACAGTTGTATCGCCTTTAAGAAAAATTAATTGGCGTTTTTCAAAAGATGGCAACTCTTTAATAATTTGTTTATAAATAAATAAAACGGAGAAGTTCCGTGTCCTAATCCAAAAAATGATCAAATGAAATAGCTAAAAAACGAAACGAAGACCGAAAAATCATTCTAGATTTGCACAAGCAAAGGAAGTCATTGCATATAATATTCTAAGAAGAAACCATTGCGCCATAAAAAAATGTAGAAAAGTATGTTAAATACAAAACAGTGGAGAATTTGCAGCGAAGAAGACGACCAAAGAGACTTACAGAACCGGAGGTGAGATTTATAGTGAGAGAAGTAAAAGCCAGCAAGTACTAGCACTATAAGAAGATCCCTACACGAACATGGATTACATAGTAGAGTACCACGAAAAAAAACCCTATGTGTCGAAGGGCAACCAAAGCAAGCGTATCAATTTTGCAAAAATAAAATTTGAAAATCAGACTATCCATTTAGAGAAATATCCTGTACACAAATGAAGCAAATACGAGGTATTTGGTGCCAAAAAATCGCCAAAGATATGGCGAAGTAAAAACGAAAAGTTTAGTGATAAATGCGTCATCAAAACAGTGTAGCTTGGTGGAGGCTCAGTGATGGATGGTCTGAGGATGAGGCGGTATCGGTAGTTGGCAATCTTATGTTTATTGAATCAATGATGAAAAAAGAAGTCGGTTACGATATTCTGACATATTGCCTCTGGTGTAGAAAAATTACTTTACCGTGCCGTACTTTACCCAGACTTGAACCCAATTGAGAACTTGTGGAAATATCTCGACAAGAAATTAGAGAAAGAAAAATTTCTTGTAAAGATGATCTAAAGCTAGCACTACAGGAGGAGTGGAATAAAATATCTCCCGAATTCACCTATAAACTTGTTGATTCGATGCCTGGCTGATTAGAAGCCGTATTAAAGTCAAAAGCGGCAAACGGAATATTAAATATAAACTTTTGAGACCAATAGAACTTTCTGTTTACTTTGATTTGACTCATAAAATCTGAATATTTTTATAAAAAGTGATCTGTTTTTAGTGGCTAAGTTTTTGTTCCTAGTTTTAATAAAATTCATTTGACCTTTATTAGCAATCAATTTCAATATCTTGCCTTTTATTTATGGTATCTCTCTGTTCATATAAATAAATATAATAAACATGTTTTTCAAATAAGACGAGGTGTTTACTTTCAGTTTGACAGAGTATGTTTAGAAAAAAATAAAATTATGATAAGTTCAGAAAATTTCTTGTAAATTTAACAAAACAAAAAAGCAAATAACAAAACAAATTTGCGCTTATCGAGAGTGTTTTTGATAAAAGTAGCGCCTTTAAGACTGTAGCATTAAAACGTCCTTTGTGCTAATCCTGGTGTTGCAATTATCGGTGGTTACGCAAATTGGTCTCGAACAGTATTGGACCCTATTATTTGATTAATTACTACAAATTTTGTGAATGAACATAAATTAAAACTTAAAAAAGTTTGAATTATTTTTCATAAAATGTTATAAACAGAACTAAAAATAATTTAAAAAATAGATTTCTTTCTCATATTAACAAACTAAAATAATGTTTAAAAATAACATGTTTCTACTATAGTTTCTTTGTAGTGTATACCTTAACGTCACCCCACATAATACGTAACGCTTAATTCCTTTAAAAAATATATTTTATTTCAGGATGACATATGGTTCCTCTATACAAGCAGAATCAAATTTGAACTATCATACAAACTCTTCACAATCTGGCAGAGGAACAGACATCGTAAGTGAATTATATAATATACTTATAAAATTATTTAATAAACTCCAGTACTAAGTTATTTATATTTTTTTATTAAGCCTAAAATAAGAATTAAGTAAATATTTTTGATGTAAAAATGTCTTGTCCGACGCTTATGTGTTGAGTTGGGGAATATGCTCGTAGCTTTCACAAAGAACTTAAGAAGGGTCGGTTGCCAAACAAGTCGTGAATTGGACGAAGAAATATAATAATTATCAATAATCTTTATACAATGTTATTTGCCAAAAATTTTGAGCCTGTCTGCTGCACGTGCTTAACGAAAACAAGAAAGAAAATTTCTTTTTAAATTGCTTTAAAGATGTACGACAAATCAAGAGTCAAGTCTGATCTCCATCTAAAGAACACCATGATCTGCGTTGGGTGGGACGGGCAGAGCATGGCGCATTGAGAAATGCTCGAAAGCAATGCCACGGACAACAAGGAGCTCTACATTACCCAGCTATATCCGGTAAAAGAGAACAACGCCGGGCCTTTTCGATAACGCCGGGTCTAATGCTGTACAAGTCGTTAAAGCCGCACTATAAGAGCTCAAATGGGATCATTTTCGCCATCCACGGTATTCTCTAGACTTTGCGCCGACGGATAACCATCTTTTCCGCTCCCTCATCCTTATATCTTATCCTTGTAAGTTTTACCTCCGGCAGTGCTTTGCCACACCTCATTTTCAATTATTTACAAAAACAATCCTATTAGCGAACTATTAACCTTAATGACAAAAAAGAGTCTAGCTTGATTTTTTTAAATTGAGTTTTGTAGTGATCACAATACATTTTGACACAAAACTTTTTAATGCAATAACACCAGAAATAACAGTTTTATAAGCAGTTGTATGAAAAGCCCTAACTCAATTCAAAAATTTCTTCTTGCAAAAAGAACTAAGTCACTAAGCATAAGGATAAGGAGATTTTAATCTAAACATCAAATTTGTGTTTGGTTTTCATTAAAACCTGCATTTAAAAAAAGTTGCATTTTGAAAACTACAGTTTCTATTATGCTTTATCTTCTGCAAAATTGGAATTATATGAGTTTGGGCCTTTCTACATGAGAGCAGCGGTATACATATATGTATATACAGCAAGGGTTGCTAAAGATAGAATTGTATTTATAGTAGTAGGCAATTTTTGTAGAAAACAATCAACAAAGAAAACAAAAAGACAAATAAACAACTTTAATACACAAAGCGACATACCACTTTGATCAAAAAGTAACCAACGTGTGGCGGTCCCATCGTTCCGATCTGATTTTATTTTTTTTTTTATTTTTTTGTACATCTTTATTGATATTCCTGCTACGAGTAAATCATAGCGTCATAGATTGACATTTGCAAAAGTTACGTAACCAAGAGTACATGTGTTGGCGATTTTTTACAATTTAAGAAATGGATTTAAATTTGTTAAGGTCAAAAGGATCATTACGGGAGACGAGACGTGGGTTTATGAGTACGACACGCAATCCAGATATCAGGCAACTGAATACCGTTCATCAAATGAGCCGAGACCAAAAAAACGTCGCTTTCAGTCAAAAAAAAAGTCAGTGCTCACGGTTTTCATGGATTATTACGGTGTAGTGCATCATGAATTTTTGCCAGAAAGTCAGACAGTAAACAAAGAGTATTATTTGGGCGTAGTGAGAAGTTTGCGTGAACCAATTCGCCGAAAGAGATCAGAATTGTGGGCAGAAAATTCGTGGATTTTGCACCATGATAAAGCACCGTCGCACAGTGCCATCATTATTCAAAATTTTTGGCGAAAAATGCAACAATTTGGCTCCCTGTGAATTCTTTCTGTACAATCGAGTTAAAAAACAATTACGGGGAACGCGAGAGGAAATAATGTAAAAATCGCAGGAAGCGCTGATGGACATACATACCGAAAACCGAATATAAAAATACTTCGAGGGTTGGATCAAGCGCTGGCATAAGTATATTGCAGTCGATGAGGATTGCTTTGAAGGGGACAATATAGGTTTAGATGAACAAACTTGTATTTTTAATTTTCTGAACAAATTCCGGGAATTTTTTGATCAAGGTGGTACTTTCATCAAATCACATGAAATTGTTGTTTATTTCTTATTCTCTGTTAAATATTTTTGTTTTTGTTCGGCTGTATACATATGGGTAGCCCACTAAACTTCGGCTCTCAAGTGCCAGTTTTTAACAGCTTTGATATACAGTGAATCCAACACATAATCGGAAAATAAAATGCATTTTGGCAACTCACCCACTCTAGATACAACCACAAACCCTAGCAGATTGTCCGACGACAAATCTGATAAAGATTTAGCTTGAATCGCTTCTTCAGAAATACCTTTCATAACATCAAAATCAATCAAATCAGGAATCTCCCGTTACAAAACAATATTGAACGTTTGTATGTATATATATTTAAAAGGAATTCACTTTCAACTTTTTGAATATGGCTATTATTGGCTATTTAATTAATACTTAAAAAACTGAGTAAGTTAAATAGTTAGGTTTTTGTAAAATAATGTACTGTTTTTAGTTGTAAAGCATTTTTTTCATAGATGTACTGACTTTATCTGATTACTCTTTTTGGGTGGACCACTTTGGGCTCATTAGACGAGATCCCCAATAAGTATGCTTAGCATTATTGTCACTGATTGCCAAGGATCGGGGTTTCCAGCGATAGAACAAACTTCCAGTACTGCACACCAGTGATGGAATATCTGGGCGGAAAAAACACGGATGAAATTACAAATTTATGTAAAAAATCTTAAATACGTATTGTAGTGACCTGAAGATAGTCCTCGCAAAATTCGTTATTTGCGATTAAATCAAAATCGCTGAACCTTGGATTTTTAGTATCATAGAAAGTGTATCCATTAATTCTGAAGGAACCACTTGATTTGTGACGAATTTCGAGGTTATCATGTCTATTTCTTTGCTTTAAAAAAAAATAATCATATCCATTTTTTTGTTGACGAATGCCGTTTGCGTTCCAGAGACATGTTGAGTATAGCCTGCACGAGCATCTGCTGCACCCTCAGAATCTCCTTGACCAAATTGGTCAGTTGGTAAAATTATTCATCATATTACTAATGGTGTTGATAAAAGTATTTGTTATTTGCACCAGATTTTTTATTGTAGAATACGGTCGGCTGAAGGTGAATTCAAAAGCTCCTACGCTGGGCCGCAAATGTGATACAATATTTGATTTAGTTGTCGAGCCACAGTGGTCTGACTAGCATTCAGAACAGTATATAAAAACTGGCAGGCGACAAGCAGTGGAGCATCTAGGTTCTGGTTTCTGCTGTATTTAGATAATTTCAGACCTTCGAGCTGCATATATTGGGCATCTTCCTCTTTTGGTTTGTCGCAAATGGTTGAAACATGTAGTTCCCGCATATAACACAAACAGATGGCAGTTTGCGATACGCTCTGATATGACCAAACTCTTGCCAGTTTCCACACTGAATTGGTCCTATGCGATGGTTAGGCTCTTCTATGATCACTTTGCAATAAAGGAGGGATTTCAAATCGTAGATAAAGTGTATCTCATTTTTCTTTAGTTTTATATCACCCGGTTTCACTTCCAACCGAAACGGAGGCTGGGGAACCTTATCCTTATTTTGAATATACATAAAATTATTTAATAGTCCATCTTTTACCTCATCCAAGATCACGCAAGAGTCAATGCCTTAAATTACGAACTTCAGCACTCTTCAGTTGATGTCACGGTTGGCAACCCACTGGGTATTATATGTGAAAAAAACCGAGTGGGTTTTTTAAGGGTTTTCGAAGTTTATTTAAAACAAAAATAAGTAAAATTCACGTATTGGGAGGGCATATTAATTCGGTCCGTTTTTTAGTTTTAAAAAGATAACGAATTAACAAGGACGAATTGGAGGACAGGACGCGCTATTCTGTCTGTTAATCGTCAGTATTTGGTTTTCTAATTTGGTCAGTAAAATAGCGGGTATCATGAGTTTTTGTTCCATTTGCCTGTTTTACATTCTTTAATGATTAAGTATGCATTTCTGTTATTCGTGTTCACTGGCGCTTGAACTTGGTGCGCTCATCAATTAAGATGACGGTCTTTTTTTCTGTTGGTCTTTCCTACTTTGACTATTTAATTTATTTAAAAAATAATGAAGGCAACCTATTACCAATATTGCAACAAATCACCTACATATAATACGTCCGAAGCGCCGTTGTAGAACTGTGGACTAATGTGACGGAGATAATAAATTGATGAGCATGTCGTGTAAGCTGAATATATAATCACCCTTATTACGCTTCTTGAGTCGAAATCGTTTTTCCAAATTTTTGTAATATATTAAAATAAAAAAAATAAAAAAATTGCTTGTTTTATTAAAACCAGGACAAAAATGTCAAAAATTACCTAGAATCTAAAACCGTAATAATGGAGAATATAACAGTATATATGGTATCTTTTAGGAGCTTGAGAACTTAAAATTATAATACAAGATAGAAATATTGTTCGAATGAAATTTTTTATTATAATTTAGTAGATAATTTAATGAAATTTGTTTTTTAAATTTTCGGCATATCTCCACAACGGCTGCGATTTACATTGTCAATATGTCGTTGATGTTTAGATGATTAATTTTTGGAAACAATAATTCAGTCAATAGCGCTCGCCTTTCACCGTAACGGTAGCTACTTGCTGCAGGACCGATGATACCACCAGCGTGTAATCTGTATAAAACGGACGTAATGGTAATTCGTTTTCGCTTTAAATACGACAATTTGGCTTATTGACGTAGCCATTTAATCAGAAATTACCTTCATCGAAGTGAACGAAGTACTCTATGAACTTCGCGACAATTTAACTATGTAGATTTCCACAATTTCGAAGCATCATTCTGACGTTAAAAGATTCATGATTACTTGCCAAACCCTACTGAACAGACATTCTCAGCTGTCAAACCATAGTTATCGATATCGATATTTCTCATGCAGCTAACAACGGTGCCGGATTAAATGGCAGCAATTACTGCCATATTATTTCTTTTATATTTTTCAAATAAAACCACCTAGCGAATTGCAGTTTTCAACAAAATTGTTTATTCACTTCTTATTTATTTGAATATAGAGAAAAATTAAACCTAATTATTGAACATTATTAAAATAAAATAAGTATTTCAGATCACAATTATGAGGGGACAAAAGTATTTACACAGTTGCTGTTTTTAGTACTTAAACTAAACAAACGAAAATCGTTTTCTTTACATGTCAATACTGGTTATAAAGGAATGTTGAAAGTACCGTTATTTGTTTTGTTTTAATAATATATGAAGTGTTGTTTAAGATTGATATATTTATTTATTAAAGAGTCTTCAAACTTTCCAGATGCTATTTCATTATCAAATTGCATATTAATAGCGTTTTCTTTTCTAGAAAAAATATCGCACTTTGTTGTCCTTAGAATTTTGCGTTCATTAAAAAAAAAAAAAAATAACACAATGAAAGTGTGCTGTGTTTATATCTAAAAAATGTTGTCTTTAAATTTCTTTGATATAAGTATCCTTACTTTTGATGACGTTTCATGGTACAGAACATAAGTTAAACAATTAATTTCATAGGTAGAGTGGGCGTGGTACACCCAAAACAAAATAATTTATTATCATAAATTTCAATAAATATACATATCAGCAGGAGACGTCGAAAGTCGTTTTAACAGACAGGTGGCAAAATAACGGACACAATCAGGAAAAAAGGAATTTATCTCCCATTTATAATACACAGTTTATCAAGAAAATCATTTTACGTAGTGAAAAAGTTTTCTTTTTAACTTTTATCATTAAAAAACGGATTTTCTGATTTATTTTTTTGGATATTTTTTTTATTAATTTAAAATGAAGTGATTATTAACTAAAAACTAACAGCAAAAGAACACAAAAATGAAAAATTGATATAAGGAAATAAGATAAAAAATAAAAGAATGTCCAAAATTTTGTTGTCAAGTAAATATTTTTACAATTTATGTTTTGTTTTTATTTGGTAGATCTTGCTGTCCAGATATATTTTTATGTTTAAAAAATTAATTTCATAGGTAGAGTGGGCGTGGTACACCCAAAACAATATAATTTATTATCATAAATTTCAATAAATATACATATCAGCAGGAGACGTCGAAAGTCGTTTTAACAGACAGGTGGCAAAATAACGGACACAATCAGGAAAAAAAGGAATTTATCTCCCATTTATAATACACAGTTTATCAAGAAAATCATTTTACGTAGTGAAAAAGTTTTCTTTTTAACTTTTATCATTAAAAAACGGATTTTCTGATTTATTTTTTTGGATATTTTTTTTATTAATTTAAAATGAAGTGATTATTAACTAAAAACTAACAGCAAAAGAACACAAAAATGAAAAATTGATATAAGGAAATAAGATAAAAAATAAAAGAATGTCCAAAATTTTGTTGTCAAGTAAATATTTTTACAATTTATGTTTTGTTTTTATTTGGTAGATCTTGCTGTCCAGATATATTTTTATGTTTTGTTTCATAAGTCAAGTAACCACTGAAACGTCTAAAGTTTTTTTTAATTATCAAATAAAAGCTGAATATATGAGACTTTAAAATGGCTCACAATAGAACAGTGTTGTATGTAAATAAGTTTGGTTTGCTGCTGGAATGTTCTCAACAAGAAAACAAACTATGTCAAAAGCGTAAGACGCACTAAAAATGAAAATAGGCTAACATTAATACATTCACCTTAGCTTCCACGTAATAATTAGAAGAAAACTGAATCTGTGTTACGAATAAAAGTGGACAAAAATGCATTGGTATCCACAGGTCGTAAGTAAAAATATTATACAAAATTGGAGATAAACAAGAGCTTTAAGGACAACCAGCAGGGATATTAAAATATTGGGAAACAGCGTTTCCAATGTAAACTCTGAACGATCTGTTAGATAGAAAACTTTTTATTATTTTGACACTTAGAAGATCGAAACCTATAGTCAGTCATTATGCCAAACAGAGTCAAAAGCTGTTCTTATATCCAATAAAATCATTGCTTTTGACTTCTCAGAAATGAAATTATGCATGACAATATTCCGAATTCTCACCAGAGGTTGTAAAGTGCTGTGTTCTGTCTAAAAGCCAAATTGTTGGGATGGTAATATGTGGTTATCTTCGATATAATTAACAGTTTTCTCACTTAAGATTTTCTCAAAAATTTTACGCATGGTGTTTAGACAAGGCGATAGAACTCTGGATTACTGCTACCCTTACCGGGTTTGGCTATTGCAGTAACCTTTGACTGTTACCAAACTAATGAGAAATAGCAGAACTTAAAACAGGCGTTATAGATATGACATTAAACTTTCAAACCTTGTATTGGCAATTACCTTAAACAACTATTGTAATGCCGTCGATTTTTTGTACCTTTAGTATAATCAAGATATCCTTAACCATATTAGTATTAACAATAACGAAATTAGTAGACCTTTCAAGATAATGGATTGAGTTTACAGAATGGGCAACGAGTCCTTCTGTATCCTGAACACTCAAATTTGACGAAATAGAATGGTTCAAAATAAAATTTTTAGCTAAAATTTGTTTTTTGACTATTGGTAATATAGGCATTACCGCATAGTATGTAGATTACATCCTCTTCCTAAACATTTTCGTTTTATTCTAAATGTAGTTGAAGCTTTAGATAGAATTGAAAGTAAGCCACTCTGAGTTTCTGAATCGAAAAATTTCTTCATAAATAAGATTATTCCATCATAAAGAAATTAGTTATAAAAATATACAATACCGAGGAATTTGTCATGCTGCCCCAAAGCATTCATCGTGATTAGCTAGTGAAAAATACCATCCCAACAATTTGCGTTCATACATACTCAGTCCCGCTCTTTACAATTGAGGTTACCACCTATTATACAATTACCGTTGATCCTTAAGAATTTTCTTAAATCCGATCTAAAATCATATTTTCTACTATCCAATGATCCAAGTGTTCCTCCGGGAAAATAACAGCTATAAATATCCAAGGTCGAACCGTCAACGAGTTTAATGCGAATACCAATGTTTTCTATGAACCTTGTATTCATTGAATAAATTACATACGTCGTGCGATAATATGTATCTTTTTAATGAATATCACAACTCTAGTCTATCTTTACGGTAGCAACAATAGTTTGTATGTTTCACTGAAATATATTCCTTTAATCTGGTTCGCACAACAATGCTACATCAATATCTTCTCTTAACAAATAATCAAACAACTCCTTTAGCTTTTTACGCATACCTCTGTCGTTCTAAGTCAATATTCTTATTTTGCTTTTCATATCTATGACAAAAATTTAAATACAATCCTTTAATTTGTTAATTAATTGAAATGTAACTTTCTGAAGTTGTTCCATATTAAAGAGGTTATTTAATATATTAGAGATTGATGATACTACTTGAGACCAGCTCATATTAGGTGGCAACCTTTGATTGTTAACATTATATTTAGGCCTTGTAAATGATACCCGTTGATTGGTGCTTCTCGTCTGTAGTAACGATGTAGGCTTTTCTACTGGGATAGTCATTATAAGTAGAGTTGTAACTACCGTGACAATTTTCACAAAACTTCTAACATTGCAGTTGTTGGATCCATGGCCAAACATTTGGAAGTTGTAACATTGAGTAAACTTATTCAAAAGTTTTGTTTGATAACTCCATTTAAAATTAATAATAATATACTTTTTTCTTAGTTCTTTGGTTCCTTTCCTTAGATATATAATGTAAAGAATTATTTGTCTTTTATTCTTCGGTTTTCTGTATACAGGCTTAACTTCTAAAGGCTGTATACCTGGTTTTTTAAGAGTACTCTTCAGTTTTGTAGAATCAGTTCTATATAACACAACTTTATATGATCGATTATTTTTTGCGTGTTAGGAAAAATTCCATATTCTTTAAGAAATTCAAAACATGCTCATAATCGTGTTGAAATTCACAAAAAGCATTATATCCAATCGAGATTTTACGAATTGAATATTTGATAATTGTAAGCTCTTCACACATTTTATATATTTGGTCTATATCGCTTTTGACTATTGTCATTGGAGGTATAACATTTCGATGGACATCATCCATATTATCATCAACTTTATCATCTTCATCTACTGTTTGAAGAGGATGGTAACAGTTCGCATTTTTGCTTCACTTGTTTGGTGTGTGATCATCAGTTATCTTTCAGGTTACACGCTCTTGAGATTAATTGATTTAACCAAATTTCAGAATAAAAAAAGAAATATTTGTGTAAGAGTTGTCATTTTTAAATTAACCGTAAATAACAAAACAATCAAATTGATATAATACGTAGATCATTCTTAGTCTAAGTAACAACAGAGACTGTTAACAGCAGTGTGACCAGATTTTAAAATGACATAAAGCTAAATTGCGTTCAAAAAAAGCTAAAAAAGCTACAAAATTTTGTTTTCGGCTAGAAAATAAGCTAAACTTTTGAATTGTTTTTAACACATATTTTTTAGTTGGATATTGAATCAGGTTCAACAAATTTCTAAAAGAATTCAAATGAAATAAATAAATGTACATAATTTTCAGTTTCATAAATTTTTCAAATCCATATACATACATATGTATATTGTTACGTTTTTACCTTTTTAAAAACGTGTTTTTATGAGTTCGTAGATTGTAGTTAAAATAAAATAAATTTTGTGTTTGGTTTTTATTAAAATCCTTTAGTCAACACAGTTATGTGCACCACTGCTTGTAATCTTTTTACGGGCAATAACAATTTTTATTCTTAATTACTCTATCTGTTTACAATCTTGTAAACAACAACAATTACTCGACAGATCTTTCTACTTAAAGATCTTCCAACCCGATCGTAGTTATAACTTAGGTTCGATCACAACTTTTTCAACCAGAGGTTATCCACACTTAACTCTCTTTACTGAGTTAGCTCCAACTAAACTGGTTTTCTACTTCACGATTCACTTCACGAGTTTACTCCTTACAAACTCTCTTCACACAAACTGCACTCGCTGAGTTTACTTTACTTAAACTGCGCTCGCTGTTCGCATCGATGTGCTTTTTATATAGCTGAGTAAACAATACATCGAAAGCTCTCGAAACTCTCAATATTTCAGCTAGATTCTATTTCTTTCTTTTAATTTCTTTTTAGTTCTTTTGTAGCCATGCGTATGTAAACATCTACTTCTTTCAGCTTTTAGTATTTGTTGTTGCTTGTTTATTGTCTGTTACCTGTCTTCTTCGCTGTTAGTTTGTTGTTGCTGTTGCTGTGTTATTTTTATTTACTTTATCTCTGCTAATAATGCTTGTTGTTGTCGATTCTGACTATTTGTAAACATCATATATAGTTGTTCTTGCAGAGTTTGTTTATTTATTTTAGCGAAGTAATAAACGCAGAGGCTCCCAATATTATTTTCGTAACACTGCCGCCCACTTAAGACTGTTCGTCCCGAATAGGCGCATTACTTCCTCTACCGTAACTTGCTAATCGTTCTATGTGCACTACTTTCATTTTAGTTCTTGGTCTGTTGTGTTTCTGTATTCGGTAAACTACATCGTTCAGTCTCTTGATTACATTGTAGGGTCCATCCCAGTTAGACTGTAATTTGGGAGATATTCCTTTCTTCCGCTGTGGATTATAAAGAAGTACTCTTGGAAGCCCTCAGAATTTGCCACTCGATTGTATCTGGCTTTCATTCTTTCGCTGGTTAGCTTTATTCTCGAGCGCACGTATTCATGAAGCTCGTTGAGATCTTGTTGCTTCTCGAAGTAAGTGGCTTCTTTTTCCGCGGTAGGGTTGACTCCGTACTCTAAGTCGCCGAGTAACTTTAACTCAGTTCCAAAAAGAATTTTGGCGGGTGATCTAGACGTTGAATCGTGGACAGCCGATCGGTAGGCTAATAGAAATTATATTTCTCTAGAGTTCGGTTGAATAGTTCTACCATTCCGTCCGATTGCGGGTGTAGCGGCGTCGTTCTAGTCTTCTATATGCCATATATCTTACACATTTCTTTGAAAATGCCAGACTCGAAATTTCTTTCCTGGTCGGAATGTAACTCTATAGGAACACCATAGGGACATACCCAGTTATTCACGAAAACATTTACAATCGTAGTTGCCTCCTGATTGGGTATAGCATACACTTCCGGCCACTTGCTGAAATAGTCCATTATAACGAGAACATAACGATTTCCAGCATTGCTGACAGGAAAAAGGCCTGCTACGTCCATCGCTATCCGCCCAAATGGGGCTCCCGAACTGTATTGTTGTAGGTGACCTCGACTTCTTCTTACTGGGCCTTTAGCTGCCAGGCACTGTGTGCAGTTTGCTATCCAATCGGCCACTGCTTGTTGACACCCACCCAATAAAAACGTTGTTTTAGCTTTTCCAGAGTCTTCGTTATCCCAAGATGTCCTCCACTAAATATATTATAAACTCATTCAAAACTTCATTCATCTTGGAGGAAGGCACTACTATCAGGTTGGATGAAGTTTTACCATCAGCACTCTCCCGATGACGATATAAGCATCCATTAATCAATTCCAAACTATTCCATAGTGCCCAATACGCTTTTGTAAGGGGACCTTCTACTGATATTTCATTGCGAGTGGGCCGTCTGTTCTCTTCTTTTGCGGCTATAATCTTTGCCAATATTGGGTCACTCTGCGCTCCTGGCCAGTCTTCGGATATCAAGGATGGATTCCTTCCGCTCAGCTTTCACACAATGTTTACATTCCAAATTACAAGACCGACGTGAGAGCGCATCAGCATTTCCATGTTTTATGCCGCTTCAGTGTTCAATGCTAAAGTCATAAGCCTGGAGGCGCTCAACCCAACGTGCTAACTGTCCTTTAGGGTTTTTAAATTGCAGCAGCCATCGCAGTGCAGAATGACCATTCATTAGCAGAAAATTTTGACCATATAAGTACTTATGGTAACGTTTTATGCATTCCAGCACTGCCAGTAGCTCACGTCGAGTCACACAATAATTCTGTTCAGGTTATGACAGCGTGCGGCTATAGTAGCCCACGACTTTTTCTGTCCCATCGACCACCTGTGAAACCAATACCATATCCACCGGCATCACTGTCAAGGATGAATTTTTCGCCAGGGACTGGTACCTCACAACCGGTGCAGCACACAATAGGTCTTTTAGTGTCTGGAATGCCTTTTCTTGTGACTCACCCCAATGATACGCCTTAGATTTTTTGGTGAGCTCATGTAAGCTTCCTGCCACGGTCGCGAAATTAGGCACGAAGCGTCTGTAGTATGTGCAGAGTCCCAATAAGCTGCGTAATTCATGAAGATTTTGGTGGCGTGGCAAGTCCTTTACTGCTCGTATTTTATCGTCATCCGTTGAAATGTCATCTACTGTAACTAGATGCCTCAAATACTTTACCTGTTTTTGGAACAATGCAGGTTATTGAGGTGTTCGTCAAAAGTTCTGCCCATCACTATTATGTCGTCGAGGTAAACCAGACAAGTCTTCTAATGCAGTCCCTTTAGTACGCGCTCCATAAGCCGCTCGAATGTGGCCGGCGCATTGCAGAGCCCAAATGACATAACTTTAAACTGCCACAAGCCACCGTTCGTACTGAAAGCAGTTTTCTCATTATCCTTGTCTGCGATCTGTACCTGCCAATAGCCGCTTTGTAGATCGAATGCAGAAAACCACTTTGTTCTAGCTAGCGTGTCGAGCGTATCGTCAATTCTTGGTGGCGGGTAGCTGTCCTTTTTAGTGACATCATTTAGCTTCCTGTAGTCTACGCAGAATCTTATACTACCATCTTTCTTTTAAACTAAGACTACAGGTGAGCTCCACGGACGCGATGATGGTTCAATTACACCGCTCTTCTCCATTTCATTGACCAGTTCCTTGACCTCATTACGCTTCGCCAGCGGTATACTTCTGGGTGCCTGTTTTATCGGTCTCGGTTCGCTAGTATTAATTTCATGTTGGTCTATAGCTGTTTTACCTTAACTTTTACCCATTAAATACCTGTTGGTCTTTGGCTGATATATCGGCAGGTTCCGGCAATCGTTCGCTGTTTATTATCGCTTCTACTGGAGCACATTGGTCTCGGAGTTTTCGTAAATTAATTTTCCGTGGCCTGATAAATTGAGCACTCTCACTGGGACTATTCTTTTTTTATTAGATTTCACAAGGGCCTTTGCTGACAACAAGTCCACCTTAATTGCTGCTGGTTGTACTACCCACAAGCGAATGTCCTCACAATCTCCCTCTATACGCGCCCATATCAATGACTCAGTCTGAGGTGGTAGTTTTTGTTGTTTTACAGCAAGAGGTATATCTACATTACGCCAATTCATTATCTGTTGCCCCATATTCAAGTTGATGCCATGGACTATCATAAAGTCAGCACCAATGATAACCTCGTCTACAATATCGGCGACAATAAAAATATGGCTTTCGCTATAGTCACCTTCACCTCAATTTTTCCGTAGACGGTGGCAGATTCTCCAGTAGCTGTTCGTAGTCTGATATTGTTGAGTACCTTACACTTTCCCTTCACTATATCGGGTATGATTATACACTGTGTCGCATCAGTGTCTATAATGAAGGTGTATTGTCTGCCATTAATGTACCCACACGCTGTAAGGTTGCTGTTATTTTTCTGCATCACTGATATGAAGATTGTGGGGCCCTCGCTTGTGGGAGCTAGCTCTTGCCCCTCAGTGCTAGCTCGTTTTAATATAACGGGGATTCTTTTGCTGTTTTTGCTCTCGAACCTCTCTATATTTCAGGTAGATTCTATTTCTTTCTTTTAATTTCTTTTTAGTTCTTTTGTAGCCATGCTTATGTAAACATAACCAATACGTCTTCAGTACGTCTTCTCTAAAAGTGACCTAGTCTTCCGACTCTTCTGCTTCTCGGCGAGTTCCATTCAATGGCCACTTTCGATAAGTCGTAGTTTGATTTTCTCAGAGCGTGCCCAATCCATTTCGTTCATTGCAGGAACTTGGTATGATCTCGATTCTGGTCAGAATATATTCAGAATGCACTGTAGACAGCTGTTTAAAAATGCCTGAGTGGAATTGGCATCAATCACAGCTGTATTCCATAACTCGCAACCGTACAAAAATAGACTTAACACACGAATTAAAGATGTTACTTTTTGTTTTTCAGTCGGCAAAAAAATGCCTACCTAGGTTCAACCTGTTCCGAATATCAGTACTAAAACCGTCGGACATCTTAAGGATACTGATACCAAATTTATGTTTCAAAATTAGAAACGTCGTTGTGTTATTGGCGTTGACTCGCATAATTTTAGTTTTGGAGACTGTTATTCGCAAGTCCACTCTGTAGGCTTCTGACAGTATAGAATACAGCTTTTCTTGCATTTTGCAATGTCTGTGAGCCAGAAGAGAGATGTCGTCCGAGTAATGTAGCTGTTCCAACTTTGTGCTAAATGCACAGGTTATGCTACGTTGCAACACAATCGAGGACAACGTTAAACAGCAGTGGAGAAAGAACAGAACCTTGCCAAACACCAGCTCTGATAGGCATTTTTTATGTTACACCTGAATCCAAAAATTAAGATAAAGTTTTCAAGTTGCTTTGTTCTAAACCGTTTTTAATTTTATTTTTAAGCAATCCTTCAAATTATTATAAAATCTTTATAATAGTGAAAATTTGAATAGTAGAATTCTTTTTTTTACAATTTCAATATATTTTCTTGTTATAACATATTATTACCGCTTTTTACAGCGCGTTTTGATTACAAATAGTGACATAAATTATAATTTAGCGCCTTTTGATGATTAGGTCTCTGCGTTTTGATCATAAAAAGTTGGCAACACTGTGTGAAAGTGAAAGCAGTGCACGCAACATTATAAACAAATGTTGATCAAGGCTGTCAGATCTGGCGATTTCTTCGAACGTGGCGATTTTGAAACTTGTTTGGCGTCCTAATTTTCAGTTTGGCGACATGGGGACTTTTTGGCGATTTTAAAATTATTTCCTTGGCTATTTTTGATGAAAAATACGCAAAATTAACATTATTGTTATTTTGGTATTTTACTTCATAAAATTGTGAATTTCGCACTTTCATTGTGTATTTTGAGTTTATTATCTTTTTAATTTATGTAATCTGGCAGCCTTTTGCTATCAATTTAAAGTGAATGCATGCACATAAATGTGTATGTATGTCATATTTTTTGCTCATTTAAAAAGAACTAACGATAAACAGAAAATATTTTAATTTAAATTGTGTTTGCATAAATTTTATACAAAATATTAAAAGTCTGTTATGGTATCTTCACCGAAAAGTGCAAGAATAGATCGTCGTCATAAAAAAAGAATGAGAAAAACAAAACTGGGCAAAAGGTAAATAAATTCTTTTGTGTTTTAAAATTTATAAAATTTTTATACTACTTCCAGGTTGGCTAAAACCAAATCAGACGCCCCATCGAATTATCAAAGCACTAGCAATCCCATAAATACATCATGGTGCTTTGCATGTAAAATTCCTTTAAGATCACATAAAATAGATCTGCAAAAACTTGCAGACTCAGTAAAACATAAAAACAATATGTCCGATTTTTTCAAACAAAATAGAATTGATCAATTTGGTAAGAAACGTATATTTCTATAAACACGTTTGTATGTATGTATATTAATACTTAAGATATTCTTTTAGTAAATGTCTCCCAGTCTAAAGAGTCTAAAATTATTGACATAACATTAGCTGTTTTCATAGCAAAACATACGTCGATTGCATCTGTAGATCGTCTATGCATATTACTGAAAAACACTTCGGCGAATACTGCATTTGAAGATCTGAAACTGCACAAAACCAAGTGTACTGCTTTATAAGTAATGAATACCTTTTGTTTTAACTAAGTGTTTTTAATAAAAATTAACAAAATATATTATGGCGACTTTTATTCACTTTTGGCGAATTTTAAAATATGAAATAAATTACATTTTTTCTTTTGTAGAAATATATAAAAAAAATATGGATTTTATAGTCAAACTGTAAAAAATAAGTGATTTGGCGATTTTTTCAATTAAATATGGCGAAAAAGCTAAAAATAGGTCTGACAACCCTGATGTTGATGAATAAAAAAACAAAATCGAATATCTATGATACATACACGTCATAAAGGCCTATAAGCCTGTTGTATACTGTCAGAGAAAGCACTAATTAAAAAGTTATATTCAGCACTGAGTGAATCCATTGTATATTAAATCATCCATTTGGATTTAAAACATCGAGAGGCATATTAGGCCTCCGAGCGAACTTTCTCTTTTGTTTCAAACGTACATACTCACACGCACGTTCAAAAAATAAACAAAGAGGAACAAAGAAAAAATAAATGGAAAAATACAGTGCTAGAAGAAATGTATAATTTATAATGTTATTAAACATTTGATTCAACACGTTTGTTTTTGTTCTTTATTATTTTTTAAAAAATTGCTTTTTGTTGTTTTTTCTTCGTTGTTTTGTATCGGGTAGGCCATCTATCAGCTTAAATTTGAACCAGCGGTTATTTACAATCTGGCAATACTTATGTCATTCTATTCTGTCATGTATATTATCTCCACTGAACGAAAAAAATTGATTTACGCTTGAGCAAAATAATGACAATTGGTCGGAAATAGCCGTATTTAGGGCTCAGAAAACCCAAACGTGATCTTAAAAAAGCCAATGACCTCATTACAAGTGACTGTTTGGTGCGGCTTGTGGGTCGGAGTCATCATTAGTCTATATTTAGTTGAAAATGAGAACGGCTCAACCATTACGGTCAGTGAATACACCTGTCGCACCACGATAACCGATTTTTTGTTTCCGCTTTTCATGGTGAACATGAACATGAACCATGTTCGGTTTCAAAAGGATGGTGCAACTTGCCACACATCTCATGCCACAATCGCTTTATTGCGTCAACCGTTTGATAGCGTTTAATTAGCAGAAATGGTAATGTCAGTTGGCCGCCGTGAAACTGCGATTTGACAGCGTTGGATTATTTTCTATGGGGCGCCGTTAAAGACAAGTGTTATGCCGACAAATCAGAGACAATTGAACATTTGAAGGCCAAAATTCATGTTGCGGTTACAGAGATACAACCCCATACACTCGATAAAGTTATCGAATATTAGTCCGATCGGATTGCATACTGTGAGGCCAGCCGCGGCAGTCATATGAATGAAATAATATATCATTTCTAATCGGAACAATTGTACTTCACAACAAAAAATAAGTATACCAAAATTTCAAACCGTTTCTGGTTTATTGAATTTTTTAATTTAAACTTTTAAATAGCCTACTCTATATTTTATTCTTTTTTTGTTACTGCTTTTATCTTTGTTTTCCTTTAAAATTTTTTATTAAAATATTAAACTTAAAGTGTAAAAGCGCAGTATAATGTATTTGTGTAAGAAACGAAATGCAATTTTTTCTTGCGGTTTGGTCTAAGAGAGAAACTCTCAAATTACTAACACTATTGTAAAATGTACTTATATTAGTTTGCCTGACGCTGATTTAAAAGCAAAAACAACCAACAATATATAGAATATGCATGTTATGCAAAGCTTAAAATATTTTTTCTATGCGTTTATTTATAATTTAAATAATTTCTGTGCGGTATGGGTCGCGGGAAACCTTTGTCCAGAACGTTAGAGAGATTTCGCGCCAGCTGTTGCAGATTGCCACTTTTTATCTTTTGTTCGGTACTATTTGTTATCTGTATAAACATTATGCACAAGTAGTCCCCACAAATTTTTCATTGGGTTTAAGTTGGAATAACATGCTGGCCAATCAAGTACTTTAATATTGTGCTCCTCAAACCATTGTCTGGTCGACTTGCTGACATGAATTGCTGCGTTATCTTGTTGAAAGGTGAAAGTTTTGGTAGCATTTTGGGCCAAAAAAGTCAGCAAACGTTCAGACAGAGTGCTCTAGTACTCTAAACTATCCATTCGAGTGGAAGGAAAGTATGTTCCAGGGTACCGTGTGAGCTAAAGCCAGTCCAAACAATCAAACTGTCACCGCCGAAAATACATTTGCAGAAAACAAGGGCTCCTTCCTTAAATTTCGCCAATAGCAATTGAAACCATCTAGTCCATCCAGGTTAAATGTTCTCTCATCATAAAAAATTACCTACAAACCCAAAAATGTATGGAATATAATATAAACTTTTTAAAAAAATATTTACCTGATGCCAATTAGTTGCCATGTTGTTATTCGCAAACTCCACACGCTTAATCTTATGCTGCTTAGTTAGACAGGGAATTTTTTTTATTTTGCTTGAGTGTTTTTTGAAGCTTGTAATTTCAATTCCTCTTTTATTGTTACCGCACTTTTCATGGAGTTCGAGGCCTTTCGTGAAATTAGCCGAGTTTCACGGGCAGTTAGTACCCTTGGACGACCCGTGCTTCTTAATTTTTCATAATTTTCTCTGTTTTTGAGAAAATTTGCACAACACACAAAGATAGTCCCAATTTTTTCGTAATTCCATGCATACTCAATCCCTGCTCATGAAGTGCCATAATTTGTCCTTGTTCATAAGGTGACAAAGGTTTCCCGCGACCCATACCGCGCTGATATTATTTAAATTATAAATTATTACAAAAAAAAAATAACAATTGTGATACCTTCTGATAAGATTAATTGCTTATTAATCACTGACTTTATCATTTTGACGAATTGAATTTTGTCCTTATTTACATAAATTTAAACCAAAACCGGCTTATTATTCATTTATTTGAACGTATAATTTTTTTTAATAAGGTGACCATACATTACTTTTTATAGTTTGCATGAATTGAGCAAATATTAAGGTGACCTTATCATTTTGAAACACGCCTTATATGCCATTTAAAATATTTAAGTTTGCATGTGCATTAGGAAACATGAGTTATTTTTGTGACGAAAATTCGATTGCTTATTATAGAATTTTAAAAAATTTTCAAAAATTGTCTTTTTAACATGATAAAGAGAAAAGAGCATAATAACAAATTATCTCATTTAAAATACAGTTTATAAAACAGTCTTTTTAATAGCAGAAAAAAAGTTAAAATCTTATTTTCATTTGATAATTCCAACAACAAATTCTTAAAATGTTTAATTTTTTTAAATATCCCGTTATTGTACCTCTTAGGACTTCGAGGCGTTATAACTTTTGAAATAGACCTACACATTACAGCGCTAATAACAAAAAACATATTTATCTAATATTTTTGCTGTACAATAAGTGTTTTCAAAAATAATAAATTATGGGAATTTTTTTGAATTTTGGTCTTTTATGAAAAATTACATTACAGCGCTAATAACAAAAAACATATTTATCTAATATTTTTGCTGTACAATAAGTGTTTTCAAAAATAATAAATTATGGGAATTTTTTTGAATTTTGGTCTTTTATGAAAAATATTTGGGTTTTTTATGAATGTTAGCGCATGTAAAAGATGTCACATAGTGTTTGGCAATAAAAAATTGGACACACGTGTAACAAGTGACTATATTTAAATGAATACTTTCAGGGAAAAGGGGTTTTAAAAGATTGGGGTTTATCCATTGTTTTAAAGTCAAATCTAGATGGCTGATTTGTTTTCAGGGCCGTGTACAAGACCATATACTGCGGTAAAAAAATATGAAGAAGAGAGTTAATAAAGTATAAATAAGATATATGCTAGTTTTAATTTGTATGGAAATATTTGTATTTAGACTTATTCGTATTTTCAATATTCGTATGGTCAATAAAACCGTGTATGTAAACAAAAAAAAAAAAATCTAGAAAAGACTGTTGACGAAAAATTTCACGTAATAAAAGAGAAAGTAAACAGTCTACAGTGGCAACGACCAGAACCAGTACGACTCATACCAGTAGTTTCCAGCAGAATAAAACCACCTTGCTTTGATGGTAGCTCACCCCTATCCGTATTTAAATTTCAGTTCGATACGATTGCTAGCAGAAACTGATGGGACGATGAAGAGAAGGCCGCGGAATTACTTTTGCCCTTAAGAGGTGCTGCAGCGGAAATTCTAGAAACCATGCCAGCCAGCTGCAGGATGAATTACAGTGAATTAATGGTGGCATTACAGCGTAAATTTGGCGACGAGCTTAAAGGAGTGCTGTACCGCATGGAATTGAAGTGCCGAACGCAAAAGGCCAATAAATCATTACAAGCCTTTGCAATGGAAATCGAGAGATTGGTTCAGCTGACCTATCCAGTGAAAAATCACCCACTAGTAGATCATTCAAGACCGAAGCCTTCGTCAACGGCTTACGAGATCTTAATGTTAAACTAGCTGTATATGCAACACAAAAGACAACCTTTGCAGACACTGTGGCGTTCGCACTAGCTCAGGAGACAGCTCGCTCGATATCAAAGCCACAAATACACAAGGTACGTAATCTAGAAGTTGTGGTAGAGAAAGGTAATGAAAACAACATAATAGAGATGGTGGTAAATCGGCTCCTAGCTGAGCAGAAGTCAAAATTAAAATCTTTTTATTGCGGAAAAACCAGCCACTTTCAGAGAAACTGCAAAGCGCCATGCCTAAGGTCCAGATCTGTTTCACCACCGAGAAATAATAAACTGGCCAACTACCATCAAACAACAAAAGATTCGCCGTTAAACTAAAACGAGCTAGCACTGAGGGAGAAGAGCTAACTCCCACAAGCGACGGCCCCACGATTTCTACAGCCATATAAAAAGCACATCGATGCGAAAAGCAATCAGTCTGTGTCGTAAACTCAGTGAGTGCAGTTGAGATAAAGTTAACTCAGCGAATGTGTTATTGGTGTGAAGAGAGTTTATAAGGAGTAAACTCGTGAAGCTAGTAATGAAGTACAAAACCAGTTTAGTTGGAACTAACTCAGTAAAGAGAGTTAAGTGTGGATAACCTCTGGTAGAAAAGGTTTTGATCGCACCTAAGTTATAACTACGATCGGGTTGGAAGATCTTTAAGTAGAAAGATCTGTCGAGTAATTGTTGTTGTTTATAAGTTGTAAACAGACAGAGGAATTACGAATAAAAATTGTTATTGCCTGTATTTTTACCGAGTTACCATTCCAACGAACTGCTATAATGTTGTTATTTTTATCAAAGCTTGAATCATATGAACCTTCAGGCATCTTTTTCATCGTACCGTTTGAGTTCGTTTAAATTGCGTTAAAATAAAATAAACACCGTTTTATTTATTGTTTTACAGTTTTATTTATTTACCTTACTATTACTTTTATACTGTCTGTCTTAATACAACACTTAATATTAGTTTATACAACAGTTTTATTTCCGCTTTAATACAACTTTGTTTATTGACAGCCAAACGATAACTAACTGACGTGTAGGTAAAGCAGCCCCTTTATATATCTAAATACCTACAGTTAGGAAGGTTCCAGAAATATCAACCATCTTCTATTTTTATATACGTTAATTCAAATGTAACGTAAAGATGGTCAATTTGGCAGTGCTGCCAATTGGCATTTTTTACTTTTTTTGTAACACTGCCTACCACAAGCCTGTTCGTCCAGAATAGGCTCATTATCTTTCCTCCCATAGCTCGCGAGTCGCTCATTTGTGTGAAGATAAATTTTTATCCGATGCACTTTTGTTAAATTGTATCTTGGCTATAACAGAGCACTGTTATATTATTAAAAGAGTAAGGTAAAAGATAAAATTGCAAAAATGTTAGAAAAAAATTGAGAAATAATTAGTTTATTGCAAAAAAAAAAATATATATTTATTTTAATTAAATTACAACTTATAGAATAAGACTGATTTTTCTCTTAGAGATTTTGTAATTTGATAAAACTCTTATTTTGTAAAGCACATCAGAATAGAAATGTTTTAAGCAGGCTTGTGGGGATGGAGGGGGCAAAAACAAACTGTTAGACATAGTGAATGACGTTTATTGATCGGGAGGAGTCCCTAAATAACGTCCAAAAAATTTCATACGTCCACATATCACCATTTTTGAGAAAAAATATTCTTATCCTGGGAAGGTCTAAAATAGCATATTTACGAAAAAAAAAAAAACGCTATAAAATTTGAAAAAACAAACTGTTATACATAGTGAAAGACGTTTATTGATCTGGAGGAGTCCCTGAATAACGTCAGAAAAATTTCATCCGCCCACATATCACTATTTTTGAGAAAAATTTAAATCCAATGTAGAGAGCCATTTTGTTCCAGCTAGCGTGTCAAGCGCATCAATTCTTGGTGGAGGATAGCTGTTCCTTTTAGTGATATCGTTCAGCTTCCTGTAGTCTACGCAGAATCTTGTACTACCATCTTTCTTTTTAACTAATACTACAGATGAGTTCCAAGGACTCTATGATGGTTAAATGAGACAGCTCTTCTCCATTTCATTGACCAGCTCCTTAACCTCATTACGCTTTGCCAGAGGTATACTTCTAGATACCTGTTTTATCAGTCTCACTTCACCAATGCTTATTTCATGTTTGACTATAGCTGTTTTGCCTTAATTTTTATTTTTCCTGGCGAATACGCAAGCGTGCGTACCTCTTTAGCAGCTTTTTGGCTTTATTTCTTTCTGAATCTGCTAGACCTGCTACCCACTTCTCTACATTTTCGTCAAACACCTGTTGGTCCTTGGCTGACATATTGGCATGTTCCAGCAATTGTTCACTGTTTATTACAGCCTCTACTAGAGCACACTGGCCTACCTTGGAGTTTTCACAAATGAATTGTTCGTGGTCTGATAGATTGAGCATTCTTACCGGAACTATTCGTTCTTTGTTGGATTTAACGAGGGCCTCTGCTGATAACAAGTCCATCTTAATTTCTGTTGACTCTACTACCCACAAGCGATTGTCCTCACAATCTCCCTCCATACGCGCCCATATCAATGATTTAATCTGCGGTGGTAACTTTTGTCGTTTGACAGCAACTAATCTCCTAGCGTGCACTTGATGCTGATATCCCACATCAAGAGGTATATCTACATAATACTAGCACATTATCTGTTGCTTCATATTAAAATTGATATCATGGACTATCAAAAAACGGCACCAATGATAACCTCGTTTGCAATATCGGCAACAATAAAAATATTGCTTACGGTAATGTTCGCTATAGTCACTTTCACCTCAATTTTTCCGTAGACGGTGGCAGACTGCCCAATAGCTGTTCTTAGCCTGATATTTTTCAGTTTCTCACACTTTCCCTTCACTACATCAGGTCTGATTATAGATTGTGGCGCACCTGTGTATAGTGAAGGTGTGTTGTCTGCCATTAATGTACCTGCACGCTAAGGTTGCTTTTATTTTTCTGCATCACTGATGCATCACTGATCACTGACGAAAATGTAGAGAAGTGGGTAGCAGGTCTAGCAGATTCAGAAAGAAATAAAGCCAAAAAGCTGCTAAAGAGGTACGCACGCTTGCGTATTCGCCAGGAAAAATAAAAATTAAGGCAAAACAGCTATAGTCAAACATGAAATAAGCATTGGTGAAGTGAGACCGATAAAACAGGTATCTAGAAGTATACCTCTGGCAAAGCGTAATGAGGTTAAGGAGCTGGTCAATGAAATGGAGAAGAGCTGTCTCATTTAACCATCATAGAGTCCTTGGAACTCATCTGTAGTATTAGTTAAAAAGAAAGATGGTAGTACAAGATTCTGCGTAGACTACAGGAAGCTGAACGATGTCACTAAAAGGAACAGCTATCCTCTACCAAGAATTGATGCGCTTGACACGCTAGCTGGAACAAAATGGCTCTCTACATTGGATTTAAATTTTTCTCAAAAATAGTGATATGTGGGCGGATGAAATTTTTCTGACGTTATTCAGGGACTCCTCCAGATCAATAAACGTCTTTCACTATGTATAACAGTTTGTTTTTTCAAATTTTATAGCGTTTTTTTTTTTCGTAAATATGCTATTTTAGACCTTCCCAGGATAAGAATATTTTTTCTCAAAAATGGTGATATGTGGACGTATGAAATTTTTTGGACGTTATTTAGGGACTCCTCCCGATCAATAAACGTCATTCACTATGTCTAACAGTTTGTTTTTGCCCCCTCCATCCCCACAAGCCTGCTTAAAACATTTCTATTCTGATGTGCTTTACAAAATAAGAGTTTTATCAAATTACAAAATCTCTAAGAGAAAAAACAGTCTTATTCTATAAGTTGTAATTTAATTAAAATAAATATATTTTTTTTTTTTTTTTTTTTGCAATAAACTAATTATTTCTCAATTTTTTTCTAACATTTTTGCAATTTTATCTTTTACCTTACTCTTTTAATAATATAACAGTGCTCTGTTATAGCCAAGATACAATTTAACAAAAGTGCATCGGATAAAAATTTATCTTCACACAAATGAGCGACTCGCGAGCTATGGGAGGAAAGATAATGAGCCTATTCTGGACGAACAGGCTTGTGGTAGGCAGTGTTACAAAAAAAGTAAAAAATGCCAATTGGCAGCACTGCCAAATTGACCATCTTTACGTTACATTTGAATTAACGTATATAAAAATAGAAGATGGTTGATATTTCTGGAACCTTCCTAACTGTAGGTATTTAGATATATAAAGGGGCTGCTTTACCTACACGTCAGTTAGTTATCGTTTGGCTGTCAATAAACAAAGTTGTATTAAAGCGGAAATAAAACTGTTGTATAAACTAATATTAAGTGTTGTATTAAGACAGACAGTATAAAAGTAATAGTAAGGTAAATAAATAAAACTGTAAAACAATAAATAAAACGGTGTTTATTTTATTTTAACGCAATTTAAACGAACTCAAACGGTACGATGAAAAAGATGCCTGAAGGTTCATATGATTCAAGCTTTGATAAAAATAACAACATTATAGCAGTTCGTTGGAATGGTAACTCGGTAAAAATACAGGCAATAACAATTTTTATTCGTAATTCCTCTGTCTGTTTACAACTTATAAACAACAACAATTACTCGACAGATCTTTCTACTTAAAGATCTTCCAACCCGATCGTAGTTATAACTTAGGTGCGATCAAAACCTTTTCTACCAGAGGTTATCCACACTTAACTCTCTTTACTGAGTTAGTTCCAACTAAACTGGTTTTGTACTTCATTACTAGCTTCACGAGTTTACTCCTTATAAACTCTCTTCACACCAATAACACATTCGCTGAGTTAACTTTACCTCAACTGCAATCACTGAGTTTACGACACAGACTGATTGCTTTTCGCATCGATGTGCTTTTTATATGGCTGAGTAAGCAATACATCGAAAGCTCCTGAACCTCTCGATGTTTCAGGTACATTCCATTTCTTCTTTTTAATTTGTTTTTAGTTCTTTTGTAGACATGCGTATGTAAACATCTACCTCTTTCATCTTTTAGTATTTGTTGTTGCTTGTTTATTCTCTTACTTGTTGTTGTTGCTGTGTTATTTTTATTTATTTTATCTCTGCTAATAATGTTTGTTGATGTCGATTTGGTTATTTGTAAACAGCACGTTCTTGCAGCTTTTGTTTATTTATTTTAGCGATGTAATAAACGCAGAGTTTCCCAATCTTATTTTCGTAACAATATAATCAACGAATGGGTGGAGTGGGCTTATTCGACAATGCCATGAATAATTACCGCATTAACATTCGTGGTAAAAAGTGATACTGGCCGTTACTTACTAATGATTTGGATGCTGGTATGGTGAGTGTCTGGAAATTACACTGCATGCTAAGAATAGTTGAAGGAGCACCAATCACAAGTCAATTTGATTTTGTTGTTAGCGTTGTTGAAGCATTCGCCCATGTGCTGGAAAAGTGCGAATTCTAATCACTTGGGATTTCAAAATCACCAATTTTAGTTTTTCATGTGTTGAAAATCGTGCGATTCATTTATTTTTCAAAGTTATGTTCGAAAAATGAAAACATGTGTTTTAATTGTCAAAAGTAATAAAAACAAACATAATATAAACAAATTATTAAATAAAATTAAAATAATAAAATAAATAAAATTAAATTTAAAATGCCAGCTGCGTCATTGTTAAGTTTAATTAAAACAAAAACAAAAACAATATGTAAGAAAACAACGTATTAGAAAGCTTTTTCTTAGAGATCATTCAAATTAAATGGATATTCCTGAACCATTGTAAGTAACTCAATAAATTTAAATAAAACTAATGACTTTTAGTACAGCTTTATAGAGTATTATAGAATGAACAAAAGAGCATTCATGATGGTTTTTGAAGAAACCTCTCCGCATTTAGAAAAAAGTTCTATACCCCAAATATTGGAATTAACCAGTGTTTGTAGATTTTTAGCGGTTGATTCATTTCAAGGAGTAATTGCCAACGATTTAAATATTACAATGGATAGAACAACTTTTTGCAGGGTACTTTGGAAAGTTGTCAACGTAGTTGAAGAAAGGGTGTGTCCGCGGTGGATTAAATTGGAAATGAGTATCACTGAGATTAGAGAATCTAAACAACACTTTTATAATAAATTTAAAATTCCCGGTGTGATCGTTTGCTTGGACGGCACCCATATCAGAGTTATAAAGCCTTCATCCAATTCAGAACTTTATTACTGTAGAATGGGATACTACAGCCTAAATGTGATGATTGTAACATTAAAAATCGTCATTAGAAATTCAAAATTGAATAAAAAAATTTCTAATTGCAGATTTGTGACTACGAAATGAATATTCGTGCTGTGGACGCGTCCAAGCCTGGCTCTTGTCACGATGCGTTCGTATGGAGTTTAAGTGATTCACATAAGTATTACGGTGAAACATATGAAAATGGTAATCGAAATTCCTGGCTGCCATATAGAGCTCCAGTGGCTGACTCCATGCAGCACAAATGTAATTCTGCTCAATCTTCTGCTAGAATCATCGTAGAAAGCAATATAGGCAACCTAAAAAACCGATTTCGGTGTCTTGAAATGTGTCACCCGTATACTCCCACGAAAGTTGTCAAAATAACGAACGTATGTTGTGCTTTGCATAATATTTGTAAGAAGTTCAACGTACCTTTAGAAGAAGAATCAACTTCAATTCTAAACACAGATTTTCAAGAAGACCAGGAAATAGAAACTAATATGAAAGCGATAGAAATAAGGGACAAGAAGAACTTTTATATAAGCTGTTTTATTCATATAAAAAAATTAAAAAAAAACAAAGTACTTCAAGTACATATAAGAATACACAACAAAGAATGAAATTCATTGAATTACATAATAATATAAAATAAAAAAATTCTTTAAAGTTAATACGTATGTATGTAAAAAACTGAGATCTTAAGATCAATCTAGAATACCTACTTTCATTTTTTCTACTTTTAAAAATTCTAGTTTTGTCTCTATTTTACTTTGTGTAAGTTTTTCGATACTTAAATTGTGCCTCTTCGTCTCCTCCAATTCTTTTTTCTTCAGTGATCTGATATCGTCCAGACTTCGGTTTAAGTTTCGCATATTTTTTGTATTTTCTTATAAAACTTCGTTAAGTTCTTAAAGCTTTGTAGCAATGTATTTAACATTATTTTCTTCTTTTCCCATAATTTCTTCTATATCTTGTCAAAGTTTTTTTTTCCTGCGAGGTGTAGCATCTGCACTTGATTGTTTTGAAGAGCTTGATGGCATTTCAGTAAAGTCTTGACTTTCTGACTGTTCTTCCACAGTTGTGATATATATTTAATTATTTTTTTACTAATAAATTGTTCATTTTACATAAAACAATGCATTTTTACTTACCAAAAAAATTTAAGAAATGTGTTGTTTGAACTCTCTCACAGTGAAGTGGGTATTTAAATACCCATATCATTGAATCGTGCCTGTAGTCTACGTGATTGGCCAATTAAGTGAATATATTTTTCTAAAGCAGACCACATCTAAGACTATACATAAATCACCAAGAGGGTTTTCCGTTTTTTTACTCCCAATTCTCTCTCCAGAGTTATTGTCGTTCACTTTAACCAAATTTGGAAAAATTGCTAACTTTTAAACCGCTAACTTTACCAATAGAAAAATTTTTTTAAGTAGTCCTATCCTTTCTTTATCTTACTGTAAAAACCAATTTCCGATACCTCTAACCTGAACCTAACGTGTTGCATGGACCGATTTTGCAGCTAATCTTCTACCAAGAGATAAAACAGATATCATCATTTGAGATGAAATTTCAATGATAACCAAACGTGCACTAAGCGTTGTCAATTGCTTTTTAAAGGACATTATGAATAATAATCTTACTTATGGAAAAAAAATGATTCTGTTTTGTGGAGACTTTCGCCAGGTGTTACCCGTTGTAAGAAGCGCCAATAGAACAGCCACTGTTGAAAATACGGTAAAAAGAAGTCCTTATAGTCTTATGTTAAAACTCATAAGTTGACTCAAAATATGGGAACGAACGATCTTCCTCATACGAAATGGTTTCTTAAATTGGGTAACAATGATTGAAAACCTACAACAAGTTATAATAACGAACCATTTTAAGTTCCCAGGCATCGTAATTGTACTTATGATACAATTATTATTTTTATCAATTTTACTCAACGTCAATTCTGTGTCCAAAAATCGATGATTATACAAAAATTAATGAACATATTATTTCCATTTGTTACTTGGAGAGAAAAAGATTAACTTTAGTTCTGATTGCGTTCAACAGAAGGAAACAGACTATGCTCGGTTGTACCCAACAAAATTTTTAAATACATTAAATACACCATCTTACCATCTCACAAATTGATTTTAAAGCATAATGCAATTATAATGTTAATTAGAAATCTAGATGCTAAACAGTGATTAATAAATTATACAAGGTTAATCATAATATATTTGGGTGGGTACATCATTACTGCTAAAATTATTTATTCCGATAAAACTGTACACCTTCTGATCCAACTGTCTTTTCGTGTGATAAAAAAAAGTTTCTTATAAAAGTTACCTTCGCTGACTATTAACAAGGCTGGATTGTATTTACTCGTTTTTCTCAAGGACAGTAAACAAAAAGTAAACAATAATCACATTATAACCTTAAAGATTTCATTTTCCCATTTTATACTAACAGATTTCTAAGAGTTTTCGACAACGGTTTCAGTTTGATGTCGTGTGGAGATATCTGAGAAAATGTTTTTTTTTTTTTTTTTTTTGGCAACTTCGTCAAAGACTAAAAAACTAAAATATTTTGTGAGGTCATAACAGGGTAGGAGGAACTAAGCTCTGATTATTATAATATCCCTTCATATTTCTACGGTTATCATCGAAGATTTTGCATTTGCACTTTATTTTGTCCAACCGTTAGCAGGGAGCAATACAATTTATGTTATTCTGCTGCAAAAGTTTAATTAAATTATAAGTCTATGTTTTTTATAAACCTAAACGAAATTAATAAATTCAGTTAATTTTTTAACAATAAAATTAAGTTTGTCACTTTTTTCTCTGATGAAATACAAATACAATTTGCACTTTATTTTGTCCAACAGTGTACTTGTACAGATTATAAAAAGCACCACATATTTGATGTAGATTAATATACATATTTTCGTTTGCACAACAACAAAATAAATATGCTTACCTTACATTAATTTGCACAGTCGTGTTCTTTATATATACATATTACTGTATTCTTTATTCATACAAATTTCTGAATTTATTTTTTTTGTCCAACCGTTAGCAGGGAGCAATACAATTTATGTTATTCTGCTGCAAAAGTTTAATTAAATTATAAGTCTATGTTTTTTATAAACCTAAACGAAATTAATAAATTCAGTTAATTTTTTAACAATAAAATTAAGTTTGTCACTTTTTTCTCTGATGAAATACAAATACAATTTGCACTTTATTTTGTCCAACAGTGTACTTGTACAGATTATAAAAAGCACCACATATTTGATGTAGATTAATATACATATTTTCGTTTGCACAACAACAAAATAAATATGCTTACCTTACATTAATTTGCACAGTCGTGTTCTTTATATATACATATTACTGTATTCTTTATTCATACAAATTTCTGAATTTATTTAAAATAAATATAAAGAAAAGTAAGGAAGTCGCAAGCAAAAAAGTAAACAGACATGATAGTGTGCAAACATTCTAGTGAGCATTAAATAGGTCTTTTTATTTTCTTTTGTGAGCGTGGTTATAAAGAGAGAAAACAATGCAATGTTACACGAGAATAAAAAAGAGAGCAAACAATACAATGTTGCACAAGAATAAAAATTAAGACAGCAAAAATCAAAAACAGCTTCCAACATTACAACCCTCATAGAACAATTTTGCACATATGAGATGCACACTCTATATATTGTATACTTTTTGGTACAACATAATCGAATAGGCACATAGACTGGTGAGGGTCATTAGGACTTAGGAGGACAAAAAATTATTTCCCCGCAAACTTTATCGATGTTACACATGCGTTTGATAAAGGATGACATGAAAGCCTGTACATAAACTGGACAAAATGTGTTACGATAATATCTTAACGAAAATTTACTGTTGCAGAAGGCGATTACTTAAGTGAATCCTAGAATACAGAGGCTGAAGTACTCCAAGGAAGTATCTTGGGGCCTACCACATATTACAGTATTCGCAGATAATACACCTATTTGAAGTATCCATAAAAATCCGTAGGAAGCAAGTGGGTATTTGCAGGACGCTACAATAAAATACCGCTGGCCTGGTCAATGCAATGGAGGAGAAAGGTTAACGAGCAAAAATGTACGCACATAACAATTAACATAATAATTGCCTCACAAATTAATTGCCTAAACTATAAAGTGCTCGTTTATAATGCAATTTTGAAACCAATCTTGTACTACAGAACAACTTCAAATAATACGGCTGTTAAATATACACAGAAGGCAATTAAGAGATACCTCAAATCATATTAGACTTGCCAAGCAAATTATTACAAAGTAAATAGAGATCTAACCAAAACGCACAATGTTATTTGTAAATAAAACAAAAAGTTTTAGAAGAATTTTCTTAATATTTTGTATTATGACAATTATGTAAGTGTGAAACAAATTATCGGCCAAATGCTCACCACGGCTTCGGTAGCATACCTCTATCCGTCGGTCTATATTTTCAATGACTATGAGACATAATTAAGGTTTAATGTTGTTAATGTGTCGAACTATCTCATCCTTTAGCTCTTGAATTGTTCTTGGCTTATTGGCGTACACTTTTTCTTTTAAATATCCACAAAGAAAGAAGTCCAACTATGTCAAATCACATGATCGGGGCGGCCAATTAACATCGCCACAACATGAGATTACACGGCCATTCAATTTTTCGCGCAAAACAGACATTGTTTTATTAGCTGTGTGGCAAGTAGTACGAAGTGCACGAAATGCATTTTGATTTGAATACGCATTTACGTAGAAGACTTCAACAATCTTAACGCGCTGCTCAATTGTGTACCTATTCATGGTTGAATTTGTCAAACACTGAAAGAAATGTCAAATTAATGACATAAAACTTTTCGTTAAGGTGACTCATAATTAACATCGTGTATTATGGTTGGACCACCCTTTATGCAGTAATAATTAAAAAAAAAAGTTTAAAAAACACATTAAAGGCAATTAAACTTTCGGAAATATATTTGCTTTTTATTTTCATGGCAAATATTTTTTATTTTTTTGTTAACGTGATTTTTGTTGTAACGCTTTTAATTCTTCCAACTAATTTTCATATTTGCACAAAAATGAAGCAATATAACGGGATATTTGGTGTTTCAGTAGAAATCTTTTCAATGTAAAAAAAGATTCGCTATTGAACCATGAAAAAACGCAAATGTTTAGTAATCATAGAATTTTATTAAAAAAATTCTTGTGATTGCAAAATTACAGTAAATGGAGCAAGATACCGTGCGATGATTACCGACTGTTTTTGCCGAAAATGGAAAACTTGTATAGTGTTTTTGCAAAAACACAAATGGCACACTATAACTAGTGACCCAAATATAATAAAATAGAAATAGAATTAAAAATAGGTGTTAAATTGCATTAACATTAATGAGCAATATAGCAAAATAAGTATATAATTTATAATAAGGGGCATTTTAATAGCAGAAACTGCAGAGAATGCAATTAAATTGACCGACAAGGGTCAGGGCACTTAAATACAATCAATGGGTATCATTTCACAAAAATAATAGAAAGAACATTTATTATTTTCAGTTTTTCAAGTAACTCATTAACAAAGTAAAATGAGTGAAATATTGAGTGAATTGGTTAAAACCAATGACAGCGAAGTGATTGGTGCAAATAGGTCATATTTTGCATTAGAATGAATAAGATAGATATAGTTTTGTAAAATTAGTTTTAATTAGTGTAAATAGTGGAATAATTTCAATAAAGAATCGGAACATTTTTGATAACAAAACAAAAACAAAAACAAACTGTTTCAAAAAGAGATCCTTCTGACCGAGCACCTTAAATAGTGCGTATATAGAGCACTTAAATACGATTTAGAAATGACATATTTTATTTTAGAAAAAAATATCGTTTAGTAAGAAAATTCATATTTTCAAAAATTTTTGGTACTTTTTTGTACATATATTTGATTGATTGACAAAAAGGACCAACAAATTGTTGAAAATCCGTTTGGTTTCATGTACAGGTTCAGTTTCAGTCACAATACAAAAGTAAACAGAAATATTTTTATTTTTTAAGTATTTTAATGTTAGAAATTAAAAATTTTGAATTTTAATAACTTAAGAAACAAAGTGAAAATAACATAGTGTTAATAAAATACACATTTTATTAATTTTAGATATTAAAACATAAAATTGATAATGTGAAAAGAATGAGTGCACACCCTCTAATGCCACTTTATCTAACGGGTGGCCAAGATGGATCAGTCCAGATTTGGGAGTGGGGTCATCAACAGGTAGTTTGTACGCCAAGACCATCAGGTACTTTTGCTAAAGTTACAAGATGTCGTTTCTCTGAACAAGGAAATAAATTTGGCATTGGTGATGGTGATGGAAATCTTAGCTTATGGCAAGCTGGAATTGCATCTCAAAACAATAGATCGTTCTTTGTAAGTTATTTCTTTTCACTTTTATACTTTTTTTAAAATTATTTTTTATGGTTTTCAGACTCATCAATGTCACAATAAAACATTATCTGATTTTGCGTTTTTGGGCTCTTGCAGCTTGCTTGCAACTGGTAAGATATAATGCTTAATTTTTGCTAATAATATGTATGTACCGTGTACCGTATGGCCAAAAAATATGTGTGAGCTAAATAAATTGCAAACAAATTTTATACATATTATGAGCTTAATTTATACTACAGGTTCGTCTTGTCTATTATTTTTAATAAATTTATTTATTTTTCGATTTTAAAAGTTAAAACGGAGGGAAAATAACAGTAAAATAAACTTAAAATAAAGTGAATTCAAGAAAGGAACAGCTTTTGTTGTGGTCAAAATAATAGGTGTACGCAAACATCTTAAAATTTAATTACAAATTTGAACTCAAAAATTATATTTTGTAAATAAAAAGTAAATGCTATTATTAATATCCCGTGTAATTGCCATTTTTTTGAGAACAGCTTATATATTTCGAGACAAAGAAATTCAATTACAGCAAGTCTACCGAATATTGTACCACACATTTTGAATATTTTCCCATAATTGGTCCTTATTACTGCAAGGAAGTTAGAAACTCGTCTCTTTGATTTTCCCAAAGGTTCTTAATTGGGTTTAAGTCGGGGGACTGACTTGGCCATTCAATAACGTTTATCTTTTGCTGGCGAAACCATGCACTCACCAACTTTGATGAGTGTGTTTTGTATCGCTATCCTGTTGAAATACCCATATCAGAGGGATATTTTCTTCGGCAAATGGTAGCATGACTTTCTTTAATAAATCTTTGTATTAAAATTTGTCCATTGTTTACTTTATTCGATGAATTGGACCTACTCCATACCAGGAAAACAATCCCATACAGTGATATTGCCTCCGCCATGCTTGATGGGTTTTTTTGTGTATCTATCTATTATAAAACTTATTACCCTTTGGCCGTCCAACATTTTTTTCTGCGTCGTTCCCAAATAATTGGATTTTGGTTTTGTCGCTCCAAAGGATATTTCGCCACTTTTTTCTCCCTCTGATCCACACCAATCTTTGGAAGCCACGTCAACATTTTCATCTTTGAATTATTTGCTCTAAGTAGAGGGGCTTTGAGAACTATCCTACTTAATAGACTTGCCTTTTGTAATCTTCTTCGCGCCGTTCTTAATGACAATATACTTACAATTTCTCTAGCAATCGCCTAAGATGACTTAAAGTGGTCCCATTTGGCTATAGTATCAATGTGTTTGTCTGAGGTTAGTGAAGTCATTTTATGTCTACCTCGTGTTTCAACGTTTTATTTTTTGTTTGTTTTAAAGCATTAGTTAAAAAATCTCAGTCCGATGTAAAGCCTCTGTAATAAATATATAGGTTTTACCTCGCTTCTCGAAGTTAAAAAACAAGGTGTCTTTCTTCATCAAAGCAATGATGGCCACGATCAATCTTAAAAATTATGTCTGATATAATGTTTAATTTATCTTCAATTAATCTGCATTTTTCAACAATAAATCAAATATGTACATAACTTTTAATATTAACAAGATTAAAATAAACACACCTTTTATTTTGTCCAAGTTAAATTCGCACTTAAAAAAAAACACACACACTATTTATCTAAGGCGAGTTGTTATCAGCGGGATACCTCTTTTTTTCTTTTTAAAATAATAATGGCAGACTATTTATTTTCGAATTTTTGCGTGGTTGTGATTCATTGCATTTTCTAGCACAGTAAACTCTGGATAACGTCAATTAGTTAAAACCGCGGGTATTGACGTTTATAAATGAACAAATTTAATATAAAATAAATATTCATAGTGTAAATTAAAGCGTCTTTATTGTTCATAAACTAAAACCAAATAAAAACACATGTAAAAAGCAAAAAAAAAGTTTCCAACGAAAAAAAGCAGAACAAGACAAATATATCTGGCATCTCTGCCTCAAGTTCACAACCTCGTGTTTATTTTTATCCTTTTACCTGCACCAACAGCTTTTCATTATCAGCTTTAGAAGCTTCTCGTACCTCAGCCAAAAGCATTTTGGCTTGTAGTTGCATTTTTTTCCATCATAGCGGCAAGCAGTGCATTGGTATCCGTATTACTTTTAGCTGAAAGGGCGCTTACTTCACGCTCTTCCTCGTCATCAAATACGTGAGTATCAACGTTAATGCCCCGCCGTTGAAAATCCTCATACAACCGCTTTTGCAACTCGGTCTTGGTCCCAGTTGACGGCAACTCCAATTTTGCCAACTCACGCCTAAGGTGTTCCACATCAAGTTCTCTGAACTCCAATCCTTTTGTTTTGTTTTATTTTATTTTAAGGACTACAATCCCACGTCTGACACCAATTGTTACGTTTTTACCTTTTTAAAAACGTGTTTTTATGAGTTCGTAGATTGTAGTTAAAATAAATTTTGTGTTTGGTTTTAATTAAAAATCTTTTATTCAACACAGTTATGTACACCACTGCTTCTAAACTTTTTACTCTGTCTGTTTACAACTTTGTAAACAACAATTACTCGACAGAGCTTTCTTCCTAAAGACCTTCCAACCCAATCGTGGTTATAACTTAGGTTCGATTACAACCTTTTCAACCAGCGGTTATCCACACTTAACTCTCTTTACTGAGTTAGCTCTAACTAAACTGGTTTTTACTTCACTGCTAGCTTCACGAGATTACTCCTTATAAACTCTCTTCACACCAATAACACATTCGCTGAGAGTTTATAAGGTGAGTTCGAGTATACATTATTTTCAACGGATCCTTCACTAATGCGGAAAGCACAGTTATCAAAGAAAAATAGAGGAAAACAACCAAAATCCGTATACAAAAAGAAGAAACTAAATTAAAGTTGTTCTTCAACACCTTGTCTTGCTATTTAAAGCCACATGCGCTTAAATTATATCAATTAGTTTAAAAAAGCACACTTGATATTCTAAGATTTATTAAAAATTAAGACAAAATAAAACTTTTAAAATGAGTTCTATTTTCTGACGAAAAAATAAAACTACAAAAATAACTTTTATTTCTAAAGAAAAATAAAACTTGCTTTTCAATGGTTTCATCTGACTCTTAATTATTACGTGGACCGATAGCAGTTAAAATCGGATTTCGGATCGTTTTTCAAATATCACAACAGATTCATAAAGGGCACTTCAAGACGATTCATTTGGTATATAGCAACATATATGCAGTCGACTCTAACACTATGATTTTTTAGTTAAATTTTTTTGTAAATAACTGTTATTTGCGGTCCCTGTTAAAAACTAATTTTTGGATTAATTTTGATTGTGTTTGGCTCAAACAAAGAAGGAAATATGAGAGCAATAGCCCTATATTTAAGGTGCCAAAAATTGATTGTCCAATAACAAACTAACATATTCTAGCCACTGTCTGAAAATTCCTCCTATAATTGTGGATTCTTTACATAGTTTTCCAAACGTCATTGATTTGACGATTGTCCTCCCTTAAGCGTCCATGTTAAAATGCAAAGTTTTTTACAGATTTAAGCGGGGGATCATTTAAGCGAAAACTTGGATAAATGCGTGATTGACATATAAAAGGCTCGGATAAATGCACAAAAGAAGCATTTAAAAGTAAAAGTATATGAATTTTTCTTTTAAACTTAGTTTTTTTATTCCACTCATTTTAAATACCCTTACTGAAATCAGTTTAAAATTAAAAAAAAAAATATTTTGTTTTATCTGTGTACATCTTTATCATTTTTATTTTGTTGTTTCTAAATTTAAGATCCTTGTTTCTAATTTTTTTTGCTACAAATTTTCTTTTAACGAACTTAAACGAAAGACTTTCTTATGAAGATATAATTTCGAAAAAATATAATAATATAAGCAAAATGGTATGATCATATATCCTAACAAGAAGATCGCCACCAGGCATTCTAAGAGCACTTTTAGTATCCTCCATCACCGAGATGTGCAATGAAGGTATGTGCAGGATGGCCCCAAGGGCAAGTGTGGTGCAGGTGTATATTGCACCCTTGATTGAAACATAAGTAAGGTGGACAGAACCTAGTGGACATGATGGTCCTCGATGAAGCAACTTAAAAACTATGGATGCAAGCATCTGCTTTATGCATTTCCTCAAAATTATAGGAAAATTTTTTCTATCAAGTGATCTTATGATGGCATCGTAGGAAGCATTGTCACAGGCCCACTGAATGTCGACGAAGGCACAGAAGGCCACTTGCGTAGCTTTCAGAGCCTTTTAGATTATCTAAAAAAGATAGTGATTATGGGGAGTGAGTTTCGAGAAGAAGCTCACAAGTTTCTTCTGGAGATTCTGTGTATGTCCCATCAAAACGTTTCAACGGACTATCCTATGAGCAATCTATGCCATGTACTCAAGAATAAATACATAATCTCTGAGAGATTTTTAGTGCATGTCAAATGATGACGGACCGTATCCCAATTCTTTTCCCAGAGATTGCGATATTCGAATCTTTGTGTAAATGTACAGTCTATATCATATAACAAATAGTTATGATCAGACAGAGAGACCGCATCGTCAACGTGCCAATTCGTTATTGCGTGAGCTAGGTTATTGCCAGGCACAGTAAGGTCAACGACCTCTTGTCTAACATAATTTCTAAAAATTGGTATATTCCCCCTATTCGCTATAAAAATAAATTTAAGTAAACACTCACCCTTTTGTTGACGTCGGAACTTCCACAGACGGAGTGATGAAAATTTGCGCCACAGCCAATAATCCAACCAATGTTACCTTTTTGGCAATAACGTACCAGTCGGAATTCTTTTTGGTTAGTGCTACATTACTTTCTCCAGGCAGGTAGGCAGAGGCCAGAACAACATCATAATCAACTGCCATAGATGGCCATGGTCCTGGCCATTATGGCCATCCAGTCACTGTGTGGAAAATCTGAAAGAGGTAAGAATAAAAAGAGCTGCTCTGTGTCTCGTTAGTCTATTATCATAGACTAGCTTACCCTGATCGTCTTGGAGTCCTCTAAGAACTCCGAAATCTACCCACGGTTTCTTCACAAAGCAATTGTCCTGGAGGTTAAATGAGGCTGCCTGGGCGTGATGTAAGTTCGCCTGAACGCACTCAATTTGCCTTATTACCTTGCTTTGATTCCTTGAGCTCATTTGTGATGGTTGGCCCTCTTAAGGTTTGTCGTAGCAGTGACCCGTTTGTTAGCACTATTAAGCCTGATCCACCAAATCTGCAGGTTTTACCATTTCTGTTTTTTGGGCTTCTGTTTTTTTGGTCTGAACGCCAGGACTATTTGAATTACAATTTACAGCTGAATTCTAATCGTCGGGGTTTCTGGCTTCTCCGGGAAATAGCCGTTCTCAGGACCTACTCCTCTGATATTACGTTGTGGATAGCATCATACCAAGCATCTTAACCCATTGTGCCAATTGTAGTTAAAGATAAGCCATCCCGGCTTGAATGTAAAGCCTACAAATTGTGGCTTCACTAAGCACATTTTATGCTCCACAATTTTGTCCAGGACTGCTATCTATTTTAGTGCAATTTGTCATCGCTTCAGACTTTGGCCGGAAATTGGTATGATTCTTTACCATACATAGACGATTATTGGATATTAAGGCTAAGGCAATTTCAACAGAACAGCTATACATATTATTTATTACAGACCCCTGAGCCACTCGTTCTTACTTTCCAACTTGCTTACATTATACAATGATGCGCTAAGTGTTCTGAAGGAGAAAAACTACCTTTAAATTGGTTTTATTTGGTCAACCAACTACACTGGTCTACAAAAAACAAAAAATTTTCTGGCCTTTAAATAAAACTATATGGAATATTATGTTTTTGATGCGCTGAATTCAAATCCGTACATGTTACATGTTATGTACTTAAATTAAAGCTCAAAATGTTGAGAATAAAATAAGCTATAAATCATGAAAATCGGTTGGCTGTTGCTGATTTTATTCAAAATTAAATGCGGGTACCTAACTTTGACTAAATTAACGAACAACTTGTTTCTTCCAAAATTAGTAGTAATTTTTTTTTCTTGTATTTTCGAAAAGCTATAAAAAAATTCCCAGAATATAAATTTTGCATTTTAAGCATTTAAATGAAAGCCAGTAAGCCAACAATTTTGTAATATTTCTAATCGTTAGGGATTCTAAGGTAACTTTTACTCAGAAATTGCTAAGAGCAAGTGGTACGATAAAAACTATAACGATGACGTTTACAATAAGAAGTTTATGGAAATATTTTTTGATGCTGTCGGTGCTTTGCAAAACAAGTCAAAACAATTACAACAAGCTACGAGTTTTAGATATGATGCTTAAACACGGCTTGTTTGTAAAATATTTATGTAATGCATTCAAATGCTGACGGCATTACAACCAAGTCAGCAACTGCTCTTTTGAAATACTTGATACACGCATGATCGAGGAGGTGTTCTGATTGCAATTAAGCCTGAGGTTGATCATACATTGTTATCGAAAAACAAGTACATTCATACCTCTTTATACTGCTTAGATCGGTTCTGAAAATGTAGGCCGTAAACCGAAATGCGGTAAAACTAGTACCTTTTACTTTAATTGAAAAACGGTGAATCCCCAATTTTTTCAGCCGTATAATGAGGTAATTTGTGCTGTTAAGCGAACGTGTTTCATAATTTAATGTTGTAAAAAGAAAGGCTGTATAAAAAGGTATGAGTGAGTTGCTGAGAATATTTCAATTCAAGTGCCCAGTTAAATATACATCGGCGTATAATCCAGTTCACCATATCAACTTCAAGGCTGATTTGGACCAACTAAAATCTCTTTCTGAAGACTATCTTATATTTGGTGATTTATACTCGCAATATCTACATTCTTTGAAATTGTGTGTCAAATAACATATATTTGCGACTCAACATATTCATTTTGGACAAATATCAATCCAGTCCATTGTATACAGTAGATATTATTTTATCGAACATGAGCCTCCATTTCGGACCTTGAGACACTTTCAAATGAAATAATGAAAAGCGTTGAAAATTGGCGAGGGTCCTAAACAGCGTTGCCAGAATGATGACCATATTTTTGATGATTTTTTTTACGAAAATATGCTTTAATGATTTTTTTTTTCTCAAATGATGATTTTTACATAGTTTGTACAAAATATACATATAATTTTTCTAAAGCAAAATCGATATAAAAAATCTACAGTAATTATTAACACGAAAGAGATTTGTGATAATCAATATGTAGTTTATTGCTTTTGTTTAAGCTTTTTTGAAGCAATTTAATTGAAAAAAGAAAAATCGTATTTTTATAGTTTCATAAATAAATAAAAAAAAAACAGTACGTAAGTATTTAGTACGAAAAAGTAATACTTATATGTTTGTAAACATATTGTATGTTTATACTATTTAATTACTTTCAATGAAACTTCTTTGGGTGAAAACACTAGAAAATAACAAATCCATGAGTCTGAAAACGAAGAAACTTTGATATTATTTTAACGATGTTGTTTACAAAGAGCTTTTATGTCTTCTTTAAAAATTATGAATAGAAATGTATCGTTCTTGGCAGGATTAATATAAAACTTACCCAACTTAATAGATGAGAAAGATATTCAAGATTTATATTTTGAGTTTAGAGAACTTCGCCTTTCCAACTTTATATACGACTGATGTTTATGATGGTGATTTGATTTATTTCAAAAAAGATTAGTGACATGTGGAAATATCTAAAAACTCAGAGGTGTTTGGCGTTTCCTATGAATAAACTAACAAACGAATAACGCTTGCAAATCTTTGAAATGTAATCCGTATCGAAAACTATCTTAAGCGACTAGATCATGTTGGCTTAGTTGGTACGTCAACAAACAGAATTTCCGAATTTGGTGTGAAGAGTAGCCAGCGGCAGTTCAAGAGCTGCCAAAGTAACCTGAAAGATGCACTGTTTGGTGCCGTTTGTGAGCCGGTAGCATCATTGGATTATATTATTCATCAAGAACGATTAAAATCACAACGTTACAGTCAATTAAGCAAGGTACGGTGCGATGATTACCCACTTTTTTAGATCAAAATGGAAGAATTGGACTAAGTTGACATGTGGTTTGAACAAGACGGTGTCACATGTCATACGGCACGCGATACCATGAACCTACTGAGAGGCGCGGTTGATGAGCATTTAATTTCACGTTTTAAAACAGTTCATTGGCAGCCAAGATCATACAATTTAACCCCAATATACATTTCTTGAAGGTATACAAGAAATTACTTGTGTACTGGGACAAGCTAGCTACAATTCTAGCCCTGAAAGTCAACTGAAATTGGTGAAATACAGGCAAAAATGCTAAAAAAAAGTATGCCGCAATTTAAGTAAATAGATGGACCACCTACGACGTTGCCAATGTCAACATTTACTTTAAATAAATAGCAAATAAATATTTAATTCACTTTGCAAATTTTAATTTTTTTCCTCGGTTAAAAAAATCACCTGTTACAATATGACATCTGTTTTTTATCCATTAATTATTACTTTTCGTTTTTGTATAAAATTTTTGAATTAAGAAAATGATTTTTTACTTCAAAATATTTTTTTTTCGCCAAATAATGATTTTTTCCAAAGTTTCTGGCAACGGTGGTCCTAAGGGCTAACAAAAAGTCATTTACAGATCTTCATGTAAATGGAAATGTTTTAAAAACAGGCTCTGAAAAGACGTATTTACTAATTCACATTCCATCATTTCGAATTATTCTTTGCCTGTGGACACAACTGTCTCAGAGTATATTTATAATCTAAATGCCAGAATTCTTGATAGATCTAACATAGATCTCACCGATTTATCTGAAGTTAAATCGTTTGTGATGTTATGAATATCCCGGCTTTGGATGACATTAATAGCATTAGAATATGCCCGATTACTTTTTTGAGACTAATTGAACAGATCAATTTATGTTTAATACAAGTATATTTTGCTGATTTTTAAAAGGGCTGTGGTTATAACAATTTCTAAGCCGGCGAGGAATCCTAAATTATCCTCCAGTTGTAGACCCAGCAGCATTCTAGGGCCATTAGGCAAAAGATTTGTAAAGATAATCTGTAGAATTTTAGATTTTTCTAATCAGAATGCTATTATTAACCCGCGGCAGTTCGGATTTCACAAGGAGCATTGTAGTGTACATCAATTGTAAAGAGTAATTAATTATCTTGAGTGTAACATATGTACAGTTAATCACTTAAGCAAGTAAATACTATTCAATCAAGATATTTATTTTTAATAAAAATCTTTATATTTATTCAAGCAAACAAATATTTGTTTAGTTTTGTAGAGTTAAAGGCAGTTATTAACAAAAAACTTTACAATATTCTTGTATTTGTTTAATTTGTACAAGAAAAACAATAATATTCGCAAAATTAACATCAAAAAAGTAAATATACAACAGGTATCATGTTATGGTTTTCAACAGACAAATTAGAAAAAAATTGTCAACTTATTATTTAATATAGTAAACTCTATTTATTACACATTCTTGAAGTCATAAATGCATCGAATCCAATAAGTCTTGCATCACATAGCTGGAAATTTTTATTTCATTTTTATTTATTTTTATTTTAAATTCTTTGACTATAAAAACCGTATGTTTTGCGTCATTGGTAGAATATTGTTTGGTAGGATGTTAGGCTCAATATAAATATGATAGATTTATGCAGAATTTTGAAAATTGAAAAATCATTAAGTTGTTAAAATTACTTAATTGCTCGCCATCCTTTTTTCTATAAACGTAAAATATCAGAAAAATCTACACAATTAGTAGGGAGATCGATTATTTGACTTATTCAAAAACCGGTTTTCGAATAATTCTAAAAGTAGCAATTTTATAAAAATCTGTTTTCGGTTAACAATTTTCAAATAACCGGTTAACCGGTTCTTTTATTTAAATAAAATTGTCCTTAATTCTTGAAGCACAGAGCTGGACCACGTCGTTTTTAAAATAAGCAGAAGCTGACGGAGAGTTAAAAATTAAAAAGGCAATCATACTAACAATAATTCTAACAAATCCCATAAAAACTATACAAAATGGTGTGTGGAGCCATAAAAACAGATTATTTCACAAAGCATTGAAAGTTGCTTAAGTTTCGAACAGCTACTGGAGGAGCTAATATCTTTTTTGTTGTTAATTACTATGTAGAGAATGGAATTAAAAGTTTGTTATTATAGTTATAATTTTAGTGCCTAAAATAACAAAAATTAAATATTGAATAAATGTATTAGTAATATACGAGTTCTTCCCGACAAGAAAAGTTGCTTAGGTTTCGAACAGCATTGTATGTGAATTCATGCAACTACGTATTTAATAGTGTGTGTGTCACTGTGGTATGTTAGGTGAGACACCCACCTTCCAATCAAGAAGTCGTCGGTTCAATCCTAGACCACACCATCTGAAAATTTTGAACGGCGATATCACCGTACAACATTAGCGACTGGTTATGTGTATTTACGCCATGAAAAACTGCACTAATATATCTGCCGTTCGGAGCCGGCGTGGCTTTCAATGAGTCCAGTTGATTATTATCCTTATATAAAAATCAATATTTATTTGCAGAAGATAAGAGAAATTTATTGTTGCTCAACTGTGCATATCTTTTTCGATCTACAGTGGTTTTCACGTTCTTTGTGAGACGTTCAAGGTTGTCATATATACAAAAATAATAACTAAGTTTATACAAATAATAGCATATGAGCATATTTGTAATACAAACGTATACAAATTATACTTACTTAAATTAACCGGTTATTCGTGTTAAATCAATCGGCTTATTCGGTATTCGAAAAATGAAGAATAATAACCGTCCGATCTCCCTAACAATTAGTTACAATGTATGTATAGATTAGTTGTTATAAAAGACTTAACAGTAACAACAAAAACAAAGGGAATAAATTTATTTATGATTTAAATAACAAAAGAATTATTGCAGTAATTAACGTTATGCTGCAGAAACAGAAGTTACTCTATATATTCAGCGCTAAAAAAGTGCAAAGAGTACCAAATTTCACAATATAAAAAAATTTTGTTATATTTTATTATGTATTCGTATTAGTTTTGTATTATTAGTTATTAATATTAAATTGTAAAGGATAAACGTAAATTGTTAAGGGTAAACGTGAAAGAACTTTTCGTAAAGTAAATAAATTTTTTAATTAGTAGGTAAGCAAACTTCAATTGATATAAGTGAACTTGTAATAAAATTTCACAATGGTGGTAAAACTTTGAAAAAACTTTGAAAACTGTGAAAAAAAAAACTTAAATAATTCGATTAACTGGAAAAATTTCATGGTGGTGGTCGGCCGAAAACTTGAAATAATGCTGAAATACGGCCTATTCTGCGTGATGTAAAGAAATATCCATCAAAAAATGATGCAAAATTATCGGAAAAAATCTTAGCGTTAAAGCCAATACTCCATACAATGGTTTCTATACTAAATTTCTCATGAAAAAGTCTCTTATACCAGCTGTCATTTAAAAGTGACTAGAGACGTTTCTTTCTTGAACGATGTCCTATTTAACGATGAAATCAAATTTCATATGTTTCGTCAGAAAACATTCATAAAAATATGGGAAAACACAGTGAATCCTGGTGGAGATTTATCTAATAGCGTAGAAATATATGGCGGAAGTTTTGTTTTTAAACAAAGTACAATGAAGGAAATAGATTGTTTAAAAATATTCAAAAACAGTTTGGCAACCAATGTGAAGAAATTAGCTGTGCGAGGATCTTGGTGCCTTTAACAAAACTATGATTCTAAGAACACAGGAAGAAAATTCAAACAATGGTTTCTCTTTCTTACTTCTAAGCATCTTTCGGTTAGGTTGAATGGGTTGCTCGCATTTCGCAAGTTCACTCGTATTGTGATACCCCAACAAGAACAGACCCATTAATGACGCCAAAAGGCCGGACATGGGAGAGTCCCAGAAGAAAGATCCCCACCTACAGACCCAAGAAATATCAGTTATCTCATTTGAGCCAACCGGTAAAAGTAAGTAAAGGGCTGAAAAAATACAAAATTAACAAAAATTGCAATACAAGATATTAATGGAAATACACCGTTCATGCGAAATGTTGCATATACACAACAGATAAACTATAGTTCAAAAAATCGTGTGATTAAAATGTTTACCTTTTTTGTTATACTTACATATTTTACTTCTTTATTAAGTATTGTAACTGGAAAACAGTTCATTATCTTAAGTTTTTCTAAATAAGTTAGGCACTTATTTATTAATAAAATTTATTTTAAAGGGTCCGCCAAATAATTTTTTTTTTTTTTTTTTTTTGAAAATGCTATAAAAAAAAACTACTGAATATTTTCTCAAATTTCTTGTTTTATTTGAAAGTACAATCCTTCCGGTTAATAATCGAAAATAATTTCATTCAAATGGCTGCCTCGGCTAGCCATGTAGTAGCCTGCACGATCAGTCCAATTTTTAAGCACACTATCGATTGTGTGCAGCTATATTTCACCAATGACTTCACGAATATTGTCCTATAAAGCGTCAATTGTCTCTGGCTTGTTGGCGTAACACTTATCTCTGACGGCACCCCACAAATAATAGTCCAACGGTGTCAAATCGCAGCTCCGAGGTGGCCAAACGACATCAGCTCTGTGGCTGATAATACGATTTTCAAAAACAGGGCGCAAAACATCGAGTGTAGCTTCGGCTGTGTGGCACGTAGCGCCGTCCTGTTGAAACGAAATGTTGCTAATATCCTCCTCTTCAATTTTTGTGAACAAAAATTCGTTCAACATGGCCCGATAACGATCGTCGTTGACAGTAAAGGCCACTCCTTGCTCATTTTCGAAGAAAATGGCCCAATTATGCCTCTGGACCAAAATCCGCACCAAACAGTGAGTCGTCTTGGGTGTATCGGCTTTTCAATGTATGAGTGCGGGTTTTCTGTGCCCCAAATGCGACAATTTTGCTTGTTTACATACCCGCCAAGATCAAGATGAGCTTCATCTGAAAAGATGATTTTTTTGGCAAAATCGGCATCTTCTGTTAGTCGATCTCAGGCCCACTTAGCGAAGCGTATACACAACCATATTCGTTCAGCGGAAGGATAAAACTAATTATCTGTCAAATCAGACAGACGAAATAAGCACTAGTTGAAAACAAAAACGTTAGATGACGGACCCTATATAAAAAATCACTAGACTTGACCGATAGAAAATGTTAGTTTGAAACACAAAAAATTGTTACTTCAGCAAAACTCGGAGCAAAACTAAGCTATAAGCATAGAATTTTGTTTAAAACAGTTGTTGTATACAAACAACAAATTCAATACATAAGTTTTATATCTATATTGAGTTCTTCCCTTAAAATTTTGTTTTGTTAAAAAGAATTTCTGAAATAAAACCATTTGGTTTTTAAAAAAACGTCATAAGTGTTGTGCGCTATATTTATTTCGCTGGGTGTAGATAAAACTACATACATAAATAGCTTTTACCCGCTGTGTGCAATATCGCTTATCCAATCTCTCCCACATTTTTGCTTATGTGGATAGATAACGAAGCATTAAGTTACCGATCTCCTCACATGTAAAATTCATTATTTTGTGTGAATGGAAAGTGCCACGATCACTTATCCAATCTCGCCCAGCTATTGATTTTTGTCCAAGTTGTTTAAACCAAATTTATAAACTTCTACTACTACCGATTTCAAGAACAAAAAATTAAAGTTACCATGTATGGAAGATGCCACGCCCACTTGTCCAATTTAAATTGATGATTTGTATTAACAGCCACGTCAATAAGACCAAATGCAGAGACTTCCATCTTAACCGTTCTCGAGATATTTAAAAATCAATGTTTACTTTGTTTGCCCACTTTTTTGACTGATGATTTGTATTGACTACGAACATATTTAGAACAAATTTAGAGACTCTTACTTTTGCCGTTTTAAATATATAGTTAAAATTTTGTATAGATGTATTATAGTGGAAGAATGTTCAAAATTCCCAGCTCTGTGATGCAAGTCTTGGTGGATTCGATGCATTTACGACTTAAAGAAGGTATAACGAATAGGGTTGACCCAATTTAATAAAAGATTGACTACATTTTTTCTAAGTTTTCTATTAAAAACCATAATATGTTGCCTATTGTTTAGTTACTTTTATTACGTTAATTTAGGAAATTTTATTGTTTTCCTTGCAAAAATTAAACAAATACAAAAATATTTTGATTTTTTATTAATATTTAACAATAACTGATTTTAACTACAAAACTAAACAAAAAAATTTTTGTTTGAATAAATTTATAGACTTTTTGAAAAAGAAATATATAGATTGAATTATTGGTTGAATTTAGGTTTTAAGAATACATTTGTTATTAAACAGTTTGTCTTATAAAACTAAAATAAAAAACCTTATTCATAAACGTTTAGTAAGACCAAATTAACTGTTAAACGATTTTATTGTTTTGTTGACAATATTATTTAATTTGTCACTTTCAGCTTAGTGATAGATACAATAAACTTTAAGTGTATTTTTTAAATTCATAAACGATGTAAAATATTAATAAAATTGTTAATAAAATCGATGTAAATAAGATAATTTTACGTATTTTCGAAAAAAAGACGAATTGAAAAACACAAGTAGGCTTTTAAAACACTTTTTTAGCTGAATGTAGAAAGTAATTAAGTTCTCACATTTTTCTGTTTTATGCCAGGTGTTTTTTTGGTAACCTATGTATCGGCTACCTTGAGGGTTCCATTTCAATACAGTCCTGCTACGCCTCAGTTACCAGTCCTCTTCCACACCTCATTCCTTCGATATCATATATCCTAAATAGCAGAAAGCTTTCACATATTTTGTGCATTGGTCTTGTACCACTCTATGGATATTAAATTATACGCATTAGATGTGTTTTGGCCCGAGTCGTGAATATTCCCTTTATTTTTTTAGGAAATTATTAGCCATCATTGGGTTAAATATATATATATATATATATATATATATATATATATATATATATATATATATATATATATATATATATATAAGACTAATATAATTCTTTGGTTGCTATAATAGTTGGTCATAACCAAAAAAATTTTAGATATATATAAAGACTAATATATATATATATATATATATATATATATATATATATATATATATATATATATATATATCTAAAACTTTTTTGGTTATTACTAACTATTATAGCAACCAAAGAATTAGTAATATTCTTTTGCAGCCCATCTACACTTGACAGTGTAACTAAATTATTCACTTTACTTTTAGCGCTTGTCTGCATATTATTAAACTTGTGTGATATCGTCCCAAACAAAGTCACTTTTTCCGCATAATTTTATCAAAATCTCATCCAAAACAACTGCAAATAATAATAGTGCAACCTTGTTAGACTCTAGCGTTTTGCATGAAGTATTCACTGATCATACCATTATGTCTAACCTTTAACGTCGTATTGTTATACATGACTTTAATTAAGATAATCAGTTTTGCTGGGACACTCTTTGCCATTAAGGAATACTATATATCGGGTGAGCCATCTAAATTAAATTTTAACCAGCGGTTATTTCGAATCTGCCAATACTTATGCCATTATATTCTCTCACAAAATTCAGTATATTCTCTACATTGAACGAAATGAATCAATTTACTCTTGAAAAACATTGGGATTTATTGGAAATTTATTTCCAAAACAAAGACAAAAAGCCCATTTTCGTCTTGGTGGGTACGTTAATAAGCAAAAGTGCCTTATTTGGGGCTCAGAAAATCCAAACGTGGCCTTACAATAGCCAACCCATTACGTGTGACTGCTTGGTGTGGCTTGTGGAGCGAAGACATCATTTGCCCATATTTCTTTGAAAACGAAGACGGCGCAACCATTACGGTCAATGTGCCCCGCTTTTCATGGTAATGATGTGAACCATGTTTGGTTTCAACAGGATGGTGCAACTTGTCACACATCTCAAGCCACAATAGATTTATTGCGTCAAACGTTTGGTGGTCAGTTGGCCACCAAGAAGCTGCGATTTGACACCGTTGAAATATTTTCTGTGTGGCGCCGTTAAAGACAAGTCTTATCCCGACAAACCAGAGACAATTGAGCATTTGAAGGCCAATATTTGTGGTGCCATTCCGTTCGAATAATATTTCATTTCTAACCGGAACAATTGTACTTCACGCAAAAAAATAAAGTTGACAAAATCTCAAATCGTATAGGAATGTGTTTTATAGAATTGACTGCTTTTCTAAAGTCAACGAATATGGCGGCACACACCTCTCTTCTGATTACTCTATTGTTATACTGCGGGAATTATTATACTAAATTGTTAAGAGGCTATTGATGGGTTAGCCCGGAGAAGTTCTGGTGGTAGACCATTCTATAGCACACGTAATTTCCTCGATACGGTCGTACGTAATTCAGTAGGTGAGGTGGAGGTGCTGTTGGTCTCATCAATCGTCGTATCTTACTTATTCCTAAAATAAACCATATTGTAGGAATTTAATGTGCTTATAAATAATTGTTTTGCGTACATACATACATACTTATGTATTTTTATTTATATTTTATTTATAAAATATAAAAACCAAATTGAAAAAATTGAAACCAAAAATGCAATTGTCAATTTATTGAAGGTTTAAAGATGGCACAAATCTAGCATAAAAATTTTTAATGTATGAGTGGCTTATAACAGCTTGATAACACTATTTGCTTTCTATGTATATAAATTTATTTATATTTTGCTATAAACCTGTTAAAAAGCTGTTTTAATTTACACTCCGGTTCAACAGGATAGAACCACCTCGTCATTTTTTTAAGTACCACATAAATCGCGAATACGGAAACAATAAGTAAGCATTTTTTTTAGAAGAATAGCAGATACTTTAATTGATAAACTAAACTCAAAATTATACCTAAGCTCATTGTATTTATACTTTTTTATCTTTCTAGACAAACATAAAGTTTTTAGTTAATTTGGTTCTACAGGTTCTACAGGATACTTTTAAAATTCATTGAGATTAGTCGTCCGATGCAATAAACCTTTATAAATATGTAATAAAATTAAAGCTATAGTTAGGGACTACAGTTTACTAAACTAAAATGGGTGGCAAAGGACATAAAGCCCTCGGAAATGGTAAAAATTTATGTTTACCACTTGAAAGGATATTATCAAGTAATAAACATAAACAACGCTAAAAAGTCAGACCCATAATGTGATAATAAATTATCTAAAACACCATGAAAACTATAAAAAAAAATTCAAAAAAAGGTACTTGCGAAGCTTTAACGGTAGAGGACAAATAAAAAATTAGGTAAATTGCTTCAAATTCAATTCCTTTGATCTCTAAAATGAAACGCATAGCTGGAGTAAGTGCAAGCAAATAGCATTTCGACGTACAATTTTATTCAGTGGACATCTAAAATTACAAAAACTTAACAAAAGGCCTCAACTAAATACAGCTCGCTATGACAACGTCTTAAATTTATCAGAGATTATATAAAAATTTAATGAGGAGTGTTACAGAATCTGATTGTTGTCAGAATCAGAATTGAAAGCGACAAAAAATGCTTTTGATATCACAGAATCTAATATTATCGATTTCATGTTCGAATCAGAAATGCTATCAGTAAATGTCATAGAATCCGTTTTTATTGTTTTTATTTCCGAAATAATCCCACCAGGTGGCAACTGACAGATTATCATTGTTTATTTTGATTTTTCTTTTAGGCGGTTTATTATTGGCGTAAAAGTTAGATTCATGTACAAGTAATACATTTAAGTTAAAATAAAATACATAAATAAATTAGATAAAAAATTTAAAATTTTTCTTTCGATTTTTTTCACAACACACCCCATTAATAACAATGTTGCCACTTCCATTAATAACAATGTTGCCATAGCCTCTACCATAATTTTGTTTAAAAAAATTGCACCAACATTTATCTATCACTAAATTATTAAAATGCAACTTAATGTTATAAAAAAATAAAATTTATACGCTACCAAATAAACAAAACCAACAAAATGCAAACATAACCAAAAAAAAAGCAAACGTTACCAACCAAATGTACACAAAACCTTATTAGTTGTTTCGAATATTAATTTTGCTTATGTTCGAAACAAGGCAAAACCAAGACGATTTCGTGACACCAATGCATGTCAGGATTGATTTTCAATTATGATAAATAACAATTCTGTCTTGGATTCTGTAACACCTATGATTGTTTCCGTATTCGCCATTTATGGTACTTAAAAAAAAGACTCACCCTTATCGTGAATAATAAGTGAAATTTTTTTCCCATGAAATTTTCATTCCTCTCAAAGTGAAAATTGCTATCGTGAATCTCCCATGAAATTTATTCCCCTTTTTTACAAGCTGTCATTTCACGTTGAATGTTGACCAGAACAAAGTGAAGAAAATTTGTTGAATTTAATAAAAATAAATAAAAAGCTTATAAAAACCAAAAACATCCTTTTTCAATAAATTTAGAACAAATGACAAAAGTTATGTGGGATAAGGTCATATACTCGGCATTTAACATAAAAATGGATTAAAAATTGGCCATTGGTGGTTCTATCTGTTGAACCGTCATGTGTTATGAATAAGTCGGCATGTATTTTAATAAAATTAATTACAATATTTTTATTACTTTTTTATTTTATTATTAGAATAAAATTTAATCATCTTATTTACTGCATTAAATGCATATTATTTTGAAAGAAATTCTGAAGTACATTATTAACAAAATTAATTATAACTTTCTTATAATCTTTTTTTAGCTGGTCAAAGTTCGGAAAATAAAAACATTATAGTTTGGGATACTTTATTACCGCAAAAGAAATCGTGCGTGAGTGGTAAGTAATTTCTTATAATAAATTTAACAGTCAAAGAAAATATTTAGTGCACTGCTACACGTTCAATATATATTGTAAAATTTGGATCGTGATTCTTTTTATTGGAATTATTGATTGTGATTGAATGTTACATGTCTGTGCTGTGCGGATTGGCCGCTTGTTAAATATTGCAGCGAAAAAAAGCATATCTAGCTATTTGTTCCATAAAGAAAAACGTAAAAAGAAAAATTTGGTCTAAGCAGTGGTTGCAGGATCTTGAGAAATATACAGTGACTCAATTCAATAACCGGACAGTTAAATAATACATATTGTTACGAAAAAAAAAAACAACTCTGCATTGTGGTATTTTGGTATATATCAAGCATTTTTCACCAAAAAAAAAAAAAAAAAAAATTTACTAAACTAAAAAAAAATTTATGCATTTTATTCATTTATCTCTATACAAAAAGCAACAGCTAAAAATTCATAATTGGAGGAAAAAAAGAATAAATTAATAATCGGATACTTAAAAATTTCCAAGTTTAAGTCAGCATTGTTTTTAATTAGGTATTTTGCGCCCAGCCCTTTATTCTTGAGAAAAGCTTCTAGCACCTTTTGAATAGATTCAACTAACTTTATGCGATATGAAGGATCAATTCGTTTCCATTCCTCCTTAAGAGAGATTTTTAACTCAGTGATGTTAAATATCGCCCGAGATTTAATTTATTTAGGAGATATGCCCACAAATTCTCTATAAAGTTGATATCAGTGGACTGTGGTGGCGTTTTCATAACATGGGGACAGTTGTACAATAACCACATTAGCATATTATGATATGAGTTAGCATATTTTCATATTATAATATGAAAATTAATTTTTAAATTATTATTATGTTAACTTATCTCCTCGTAACTGTATACTCGTATATATATCATCTGCACTGACATCAGAATAAAATAATAATAATTTTTTTAAATAAATTTCTATAGTTCGAGCCAAGTTTTTTTTTCTAAATTTCAAAAAAAAAAAATTATTGACCAGAGGCTGTTTGTTATCGCTATAATATTTGCTGGACAAGTCTCACAATTCTGGCAGTGCTTTCAAAGGTAAAACAAAAATAATAATATGTAGAACGTTATCGTTTCGAACAAAAACAAAGAATATTAATGCGAACGATAACGTAAAATTACGCTCACTATATCATTTTTCTTATGCTTGTACGAACGCAAATGTCAAAATCACTTGTTGCTTATTATCGTTTGTCTTATTAAATGCACACTGGGGCGGTCTAGTACGATTTTTCTTTTACCTGGTTTCGTTGCTAAGCTTGTGGTTCCCGTAAAGACTTCATTTTTTAGCCACAACTACATAAAAGAAATTAAAATTATTTTATAAATTTAATTTATTTGATCATTTGTTTATTAATTTATTTACAGTATGAAAAATCAATATTCGTACACCTTTACAAAATATTTTTTTTGTAAAATAAATATTTAAAATTAATATATTATACAATTTAAAAACAAGAGGCTTTATTTTTTAAGACAAATTAAAGAGGGTGTTTTCATCATATTTTTTTTTTTTTTTTTAATAATAACGAAATTTAAATCAATAGTATTTTAAAGCTATACGAATACGGATTGTTTATACTGCCAGGGCACACTTAACCCTTAACCACAGACATCAAATTATAAGGACTTTATTAATAATAATTAATAATTTTTCAATAGTAATTGGGAAATTAATTTAGAGTATATTTTTTATATTATTTTATCGTATCTAGTTCCGATATAAGCTCTAAAAATCATGATTTTAATAAATCATCAATAATCCTCCGAAACTGAAAATAAAAAAATCTGAATAAAAATTGAATAAAAAATACTGGTTGCCTGTAGTTAAGTATTAAGAAGGTACTTGCGAGTCTACATATGTATATTTTTTTTCATGGTTTGCTTTCAGTTCAAATTTTAAATTAAAGATATCATTACAGATAATAATTAGAACATTTATAAAAGAATAGTACGTATCTAATTAAAAGCTAAATTAAATGTGTAACGACAAACAAAATTTATTCTATTTGGAACTGCTTTAAAAATTTTTTTAAATTAATAATTGCAATTATTGCAAAAGATACCGTTATTTTTGCTGCGATTTTTCTAAAAACAAAATTGTAAACAATTTTTTGTCTCTTTTATTTGCAATCTATTTACAATGCAAACATAAGCAAATTTTGTAAATACATTAACAATAAATAACAGTAGCGTTAAATTCCATTGAATTTAACATTAATATTAATTTAATATTATTATCAGTACATTTACAGAACTAATACAATTTAAAATTTAAATAGGAGATTTATAATATGCATTCGTTTTAACCGTCTAACTTTATCACTGTCGTCTAAAATTGTTATCGCGAGAATGTTTTGATGGTCTTAGTCTTTTCAAATAATTTGTACTGTAATTTCTGATTTCATCCCTTATATTTGGAATGTTGAGATCATTGTGAATTGAAGTGTTTCTTATATACCAAGGAGCGCCTATTATAAATCTAAGAGTTTTTGACTGATATTTTTGAATTATATCAATGTTAGAGTAGGAAACGGTTCGCCATAATTGAATACCCTAAGTCCATATATATTTTAATACGGTCATATATAATAGTAATTTGTTGTATATGTTTAATTCTGATCTTGGACCAAGAAGACAATACATTTTATTTGTTTTAGTTTTCTGTTGTTTTCTTTTTATTTCTATATGTGTTTTCCAAGTTAAGCGTCGACTAACGTCTTCATTTAAGTTGACAGCAGGGCAGTCACTGTTTTTAAGTATTAATGTGACGTGGGGGGATTTCTCTGCATTCATTTTAATATTCAACTTTTTTAGTCCATCACTAAGTCAAGCTACGTTTGAATAATATTTGATGCTATGGTTGCGGATTCGTTGGTTGCTAGTATAGCAGCGTAAGTTGCGACTACTACAACGCTGTTTGTCAGCATATCAGAAGTAAATAATGTATACAGGGTTGGACCTAATACGCTTCCTTGTGGTACACCAGCCTTAATAAGTCAGATTTCTGAATCTTCGTCGTTGATGTTGACATAAAAACTACCATCACTAAGATAGGATTTAAGCAGAAGGTAAAATGGAGTTGGCAGCATATGTTTTAATATATACAAAAGGCCATTATGCCATACTCTGTCAAATGCTTGTTTTACATCAAGAAATACTGATGAACAGTAGTGTTTGTTTTCAAGAGAGTCTCTTATTGTTTTAATAACTCTATAACACTGCTCGGGAGTCCCATGTTTATTTCGAAAACCGAATTGATGATCGGGTATAATTTCTGGAGATTCCAATATTGACCTTTTTTGAAAAAGTCTCGAATAATTTTGATAAAGTTGGTAGCAAACTGATAGGTCTGTAAGACTCAATGGAGTTCTCAGGCTTGTTAGGCTTTGGTATCATTATAATTTTGGCGTGTTTGCATTGAGTTAGGAAATATGAAAGTCGCAAGATAGCATTAAATACAACCGTGAGGCAAATCATAGCGTTTTTAGGTAACTTTTTAAGAGTTTTAGCATCTATATTGTTATAATCTGGAGATTTTTTTGAATTAAGTTTACTAATTTCATCTTCGATTTCCCGATGTATTTTCAAGTTGAGACTTAGAAGCAGCTGCTAGCTAATGGTAATAAACTTTTCATTGTATCTGTCTATAAATATTATTTTTTTTTTCACGAAAAATTAGGGTACAATTACAGAAAATTTTAAAATAGTATAGAAGAAGTGCATCTAAGTATGTGTCCAGTGAATTTTAAAGTTTTATATTTGAAGTTTTACTATTTTGTTATAAAATTAAAAATTTATTACTCCAACTATTTAACATAAAAATTTTTTTATTTAAGGAAAAAAGTAACCAAATTAGAAAATAGTACTCATCTACGCTTCGAAGAAATTAGAAATACCCAAAACGGCAACGCTGATAAGAACTACTATCACTTAAATACGCATCATAAACATTATTATTATTAACATTGCTAGTCTGATTTAATTTTTCAGTTTTTTGTTTTTGGCTTTTAACTTCACTTCTTGGCATGTTTATGCATACAGTGTAAACTTGTTGTTGTCAACAAGAATGTTCAATTGGTCAATGCACATGAAATGTACGTGGTTGTTATTGCTCATCACTTGTAACTTTATATATGAGAAACTGTATATATTTATGAGTTGTTTTATGTTGTCTTTTGTTTTTAATTTTTGATTTTAGCAATTTTTTTTGAGGGCAATGTTTATTGATTATAAATTAAAAATGTTACGCGAGCTCGCATTAAAGACGTCTAAAGTGATGTACTTTTAAAAACAAATTAAATATATTTCCATCTTTTTTTATATAAATTTTCGTTTACTTGTCTGTTTTTTTTTTAACTCAAAATCATTTAATCTAAAAAATTATTCAGTAAAAACGTCTAAATGTAATATAAAAATTTTCTATTTTCTCAAAAATTTTAAACGAATTTGTACTTCGAAACTGACTACATTCGTTAAAATAAAATAATTTAGTTGTTCTACAATCTGTCTCTTTATTAATTCCACTGTATTTTAATACACCAAATTCACTTTTAAAACACTTTTTATTTGCGCCTTAAACAAACTTTGCTTCTTAACAGCCAATTCAAAACTAACTAACTCACCAGCCGCTATTCTCCGCTTTTATAGTATTTCATCTTAGTTTAGAATGTTCTAATACGGACACGAATCTCCGATTTTTCGACGTTAATTCAAAGTGTTCTAAAATAACGCAAAAGTTAGTGCAGGTAATCTTAGAAGTTTTTAAGCCTTGGCACAAGCCAATACATTTTTTAGCTACAAGCTCATAATAAGCTCTGACGTGGTGAATTTTGTCTTTAGCATTTTTATTTTCGTAATACGGCCTCCCACTTAAGCCAGTTCGTCCCAAATAGGCTCATTATTTTTCTTCCCATAGCTCGCAAGTCGTTCTAAATGTACCACCTTCATATTCGATCGCAGGCTATTGTTCTTCTGGATTCGGTATACCACATCATTTAACCTTTTGACTACTTTGTAAGGTCCATCCCAGTTAGTTTGCAGCTTGGTAGATAATCCTTTCTTACGCTGTGGGTTGTAGAGTAAAACCACTTGTCCCTCATGGAAACCCTCCGTATTTGCTGCACGATAATACCTGGCTTTCAATCAATCTATTACGGTCCATTTCTAGTCGTGTATACGTTGTTTCATGAAGTTCTTTGGGACTTTCTTTTTGCATGGCATTACCGACTTGTCCTCTCGATTTGTATTGCTGTAAATGATTGCATTTTTAGCGGCAATACATTATGTGCAGTTCGCAATCCACCCAGCGGCAGCTTGCTTGCATCCAACCCAATAGTAACGCTGTTTTAATTTTTCAACGGTCTTCGACACGCTAAGATGCCTCCGCTATGTTCCTTATGAGACTTATTCAAAATTTCATTCATTTTTAAGGGAGGAACCACTATTAGATTGGAAGTTGTATTGCCGTCTGCACACTTCCAGCTTCGGTGTAAACACCCATCTATCAGTTTTATGCTATCCCATTGAGCCCAATAAGCCTTTATTAGAGGGCTATCTACTGATATCTCTTTACTAGTAGGCCGTCTGTCTTTTTCCTTAGCCTCTATTATCTATTATCTCTATTATTATTGATATCGGTCGCACCGTTTCCGCAGTTAGTGGTGACATCAATGTGTACACTTATATATATATATATATATATATATATATATATATATATATATATAATACCTGGCTTTATATATATATATATATATATATATATATATATATATATACATATATGTACATATATTATTATTTCTATATTTTTGTTAATATTTTGTAAATATATCACGCATATATTTTTTTTATATTATTTTTACAGCTTTTACTTGTCATGATCAAGGAGCATCTTGTTTTGGGTTTGCACCGCAACATCAACTACTTATATCTTGTGGGAAGAAAGGAGACATTTGTATTTTCGATATGAGGCAAAGAACATTGAAACATCGTTTTCAGGTAAACTTGTATTAAGTCTACAAAATTTATGTTACTTTTGTATATATACTATTCAAATTAATGTTTAAATACAGTAATGCCTCGATTTACGCCGTGGTTGGTTCCGAAAAATGGCGATGTAAATCGAACATAAAACTGCTTATACTACAAAAAAGTATGTTTTTAACAAGAAGATTAAAGAGGTTATATACGCCCAATTCTGTTTTTACACGGTATATACGTTCCAAAAAAAAAAAAAAAAAAAAAAAAACGTTTAAAAAAGACATGAAGTACATAGAAAAGGGGATCGGTTACATATTCTTCAACCCTTTTGTAAAATATGTACTTAAAATCAAATGAGTCATTGAAAACGAAACTTTTATAAGTTTTTATAAAAACCAAATTAAGTTTGTACTTTCAGTACAAAATTTTCTTTAAATAGATATCACATAATTTTTTTTTAAATATAAGCCTGAAAATATTAAATAATTTTTTCAGAAAAATGTTTTAAAAAAAATTAAAAAAACTATTTTTATATGACAAAAAAAATGTATACATACACACATACATATTTTCTTTTGTTTCTTCCCAGCTAGCAATTAGAAGATCGTTTTTCGACAAATCACCTTTCGGAGTCTTTTTCGAGTCCTTTTGGATATTAAAACCTGATTAATCAGTTAATAAGGGACTCGAAAATGATAGCCGCTAATGGTTAAAATGAGTTAGATTTCAAAAATAATAACAAATTGTATAGCTATCGCAAAAAAATCATCCAGAAGTTTAAAATGTGAGTAACAACGAAAAAGATTCATAAATGATTCATTAAGAAGAGTCGCTGATAGGAACAATTTTCCCCCAATATAAATATCTTTTTTGACCGGAAAATGAGCGCATATTCAGCTTTTAAATCGCGCAGAGGAGTAAAAAAGGGAGTGGGTTATTTATAACAACATTATTATTATTATTATTATTATTATTATTATTATTATTATTATTATTATTATTATTATTATTATTATTATTATTATTATTATTATTATTATTATTATTATTATTATTATTATTATTATTATTATTATTATTATTATTATTATTATTATTATTATTATTATTATTATTATTATTATTATTATTATTATTATTATTATTATTATTATTATTATTATTATTATTATTATTATTATTATTATTATTATTATTATTATTATTATTATTATTATTATTATTATTATTATTATTATTATTATTATTATTATTATTATTATTATTATTATTATTATTATTATTATTATTATTATTATTATTATTATTATTATTATTATTATTATTATTATTATTATTATTATTATTATTATTATTATTATTATTATTATTATTATTATTATTATTATTATTATTATTATTATTATTATTATTATTATTATTATTATTATTATTATTATTATTATTATTATTATTATTATTATTATTATTATTATTATTATTATTATTATTATTATTATTATTATTATTATTATTATTATTATTATTAT